>WWET01002901.1:112578-129170 GCA_011038615.1 Limnodynastes dumerilii | reverse complement strand
CAAACCCCCCCCCCCCCCCCCACATCCAGAGTTATCTAGAAAAATCAGATTTTCTTTCTTGCCCACCTTGATAATAATCATTTTAATTCCATGTCACTCGACCAAATACTATTCCCTGGCGCTCCATCCGTTCACGCTCCTACACTTTATTACAACAATTCTTATTTGTTTTTATGTTTATGTTTGAAACATTCTAATGTTCAATGTAAACTATGAATATAGGCCCGTATTCACAGTACCGGACGTAAAACATATATGTCCCGTGTTTAGCGTTTTTTACTACTGCGCATGCGTAGTAATATTTTAACGTAACCTATGTAGCGTTTTGGAACGTAGATTGCATAAATGCGGTCTAAAAACGCAATATACGCAAGAAAAAGATACGTAGATTACGTTAAAAAAATGACCACGCATGCGCATGTAGTAAAAATCGCTAAACACCGGACGTATATGTTATATGTTCGGTACTCTGAACACGGGCCTCAGTTATTACATATAAATACAGCTACAATACATCATGTAATATTCTATCAATCAAACAACAATACAATACAGAAATGATAATGTTACCATGGCAACCAGCAATACAAAGAAATACTTTATGATCTAATCATAGCAACTGCAAATATTATTAATACATCATATAGAGCAACCAGCGATGATAGTATAATCTTATAATCTCATCTAGTGATGATAACCTGTAGTTTATAGCGACCAGTAAAATTAGTTGCAGATAGAAGGGTGATTATTGCAATATTCAAATATTAGCCATTGTTTCCTGCAATCAGACACCGGATTCAGCACAGTGGATCTGAGTCAGAGGTTTTGGGGGTTTCCCTAATCACTCTCATGTGTGTGTTTATAGAAAGCCTAACTCCTATAGTGCAATGACATATCCTCCTCATTACTAGATGCAGAGAGATTTCCTACCTCTTAACATGTTGTAAAACATAGTAACCAACGCTCCATCATTATCAGGGAGACTCCCTGAAGAGTGTGTGATCTCCCTGACTACTTAAAGAGCAGGTAATCTCCCTGACTCCCTGAAGAGTGAGTATCTCCCTTACTCCCTGAAGAGCAGGTGATCTCCCTGACTCCATGAAGAGTGGGTAATCTCCCTGACTCCCTGAAGAGTGGGTGATCTTCTGACATGTTGCAATCTCCCTAACTCCATGAAGATTGGTTGATCTCCTTAACTCCCTGAAGAGTAGCTGATCTCCCTGACTTACTGAAGTGCGGGTAATCTCCCTGACTCCCCAAAGAGTCTGTGATTTCCCTGATTCCCTAAAGGGTGATCTTTCTTATATTGATTTAAGGTGCATACACACTATACAATTAAGCCGGAACCCATCGACTCACTGTTGTTGCAGCCGGATAGCCCTCGGCCCGGACGGGAGAGTGAGAGAGCCACGACCGCGTCTTGGCAGTAGAGTGGTAATAGTGTGGCGGCGGAACAAGAGTAGGTGAGTAGCAGAGAGGGAAGCTTCCCACTCTGTAACACCTTCACCAGGACCACCACAAAAACTGTAAGTTCAACAATAGTGGCACATTACGAGATAGCCCACGATCATGGACTCTTAATGCGCTTTATACTGGGCATATGTTAAAGAAGCCTCTATCTCCTCCCCGCATTGTACATCATTATAACTTGCAACTACGTTTTTTTGTCGATACAAATACAAATGTGTTAGACCTCTGAAGAAAAGAACAGTAATAATATATTAATAATCTTATCATCTCAAGTTTAATCCGGATATTGAAGGAGGACTATTCTAGAATCTATTTCCAAATCCTGGACACCTTTAATCTATTGCTAACTTAATACCAGTCATTTTGTGACATATTATATCTATATTGTAGAGGTGTGTTTTGGGGCCCCGAACACACCTTAAAATTGGAATTATTGGATATATACTTTTTTAATTTGTATTTATTTATTTTACATTTACTTGTGCATTAAAGTGTATATATGTTTTAATTTAAGTATTCTGGCTATACATTTCTAGCGCAATTTCCCCCCGCCTTTTTTGTATGATTCTTGTTATAAAACATGCGGCTCTCAAAATGTACCAGGTTGCTCATCACTGCTCTAAAAAGCTATGTAATTAATCCTTTTCTCCCATCTCTAAGTTCCATGTACCTCATATGTCCCCTGTCATGTTTTATGTGCAATTGCTTTAGTCTGCTCAATAACATCTTTCACTTCTCTTTCTGCATTTGTGCATCACATCGATAGCATGCTTAGTTGTAATTGTATTTGTGCTACGGTTTATTTTTATTGTATTAATGCGTGTCTTAGATGTAAGGTTATAAAAATTGCTGTGGAATTTATGGCACATTGTACATTTTCATCTTGATGATAGTATACCTAAGGCAAAACATGTCAACCACAAATATGTGTACGAAAATACGCACCGCTAAAATACGTACGCACACACGTAGTTCAGGATCTACCCCAATGTTACAATGTCTTTCAGGGTTGAGAATCAAGAAAGTCCCTTAAATATATAAAACTGAGCAAAAGTTTTAGGCAGGGGTGGAAAAAATTCTGCAAAGTAAGAATGCTTTCAAAATAGAAGTGTTAATAGTTAATTTTATTTTTTTTATCAATTAACAAGATGCAAAGTGAATGAACAGAAGAGAAATCTAAATCAAATCAATATGTGGTGAGACCACCCTTTGCTTTCAAAACAGCATCAATTTTTCTATGTACACCTCGCACAAATTCAGGGAATTTGTAGGATTATAGTCAGGTGTATGATTAACTAATCATAAAAAACAGGTTATAATGATCATCATTTTTTTATATGTAGGATGAAACACAGCCATTAACTAAGACATGAAGAGAAACAGCTGTGTAGGAGGCTTACAACTGGGTGAGGAACAGCCAAACTCTGCCACAAAGGTGAGGTTGTGGAAGACAGTTTTGTGTCACAAGTCATACACCATGGCAAGATTAAGCACAGCAACAAGACACCAGGAAGTTATACTGCATCAGCAAGGTCTCTCCCAGGCAAAGATTACGAAGCAGACTGAGGTGTCAAGATGTGCTGTTCATGCTCTTTTTTGAAGAAGCACAAAGAAACGGGCAACACTGAGGACCATAGACACAGTGGTCTTCCAAGGAAACTTAGTGCAGCAGATGAAACCAGTGGGACCCAGGTACACCCATCTACTGGTTGGAGAATCTGGCCACAACTGTTCTCCATGGAAGAATTGTGGCCAAGAAGATATACCTTCGACATGGACACAAGGCCAAGCAACTCAACTATGCACATACAAACATAGGAACCGGGGGGCCGGAAATTAGCAGCAGCTGCTTTGGACGGATGAGTTGAAATGTGAAATATTTGCCCTTAACAGGAGGCAGTTTGTTTGCTGAAGGGCTGGAGAGCGGTATAATAATGAGTGTCTGCAGGTGGAGGTTCCTTGCAAGTATGGGGCTGCATTTCAGCAAGTGGAGTTGGGTCTTTGGTTAGGATAAGTAGTGTCCTCTATGTTGAGAAATACAGGCAGGTACTTATCCATTATACAATACCATTAGGAAGGCATCTGATTGGCTCCAAATGTATTCTGCAGCAGGACAACTTCTTAAATTTAAGAAGGGACAAACAGCGCATGCGGAGTAACTTTATTTATGCAAACTACGTAGGACTTAAGAACAGGTCGGCTCTGAATTACCATCTCATCTAGGTTCGTAGTAACTGAATAATGAAGGGGGTGTGCTGGGCCAACTTAAGAACAAAGATAATAGTGGGTGGAAGAAGGCATTTAAATGGGGAATTCTGGGCACAGTTAGCCCACTACTATCCTAATTTTTACACTTAAGCACAAAGGACGGTATTCAGACTTCCGTTTTCACAGCGACTCCCGTGCGTATTTTTAGATACGTTTCAACTGCGTGTGCGTAGTAACTTTTTAAATGTAGTTGACGTAGATTATTCGCACGGAAGTGCCTTACGGACAGACGTATGATAGGCACGTGTGTACATACGTCCGAATATGCAACGCAAATATACGCACGGGAGACTTTGAGTGAAAATGGGCGGAGCGATGCAATTAAATGAAGGAAAGTTGGCGCAATTATCATGATACGCACGTACGGAGGACACAGACGCACGGGACGGCACACGGAAAGATAGAGGCGGTCTATGGTGGTGTAAGGAAAAGAAGGTGGAAAGCTTTTTCGGGGATTGGGGGTCTTACATGAAGACATCACCAATGGCCATGAAACATAAACTGTATAACTCACTCCGATATACAGCATGGTGTCTTCTTCTATGAGTTATAAAGGGTCCTCCATGGAGATTTGATTGAGGAATGCTGTTTGGCATGGCGCTGGGCTCTCCTAGATAAAAGCTGTAATTCACTGCAATGTCCTCTGTTACCTTCATGAGTACTGCTCGAGATATATTCCATTGTAGCATTCTCTTTGAGGCGAATGGTAACCTGTTCATATATGTTTTCCTATGACTGCGTGTTCTGTACTTGTGTTTCAATGGTTTAATGTAATCATTTTCATTTCTGTTTATAATGTGACACTGTGTACCAATCAAACACTTTCTTTAACAAAAAAATAAACTGCACAGACAGCAGCCAAGTAAATTTTATTTGACCAGTTACGCAATTCCGCAGCACACCTAAGCCCTTTCCAGAAGTGCAAAGGGAGGGTTAGGGTAAGCATACAAAAATGCTTACCATTTGCAGTGTAGGGTTTCGGTCCAGGGAAGATCCTTTGCTTCTCCTCCTCTAGACAGAAGCAGTCAATTTCACAATGCATTCAAAATGCACTGGTATGAAACTGCCCTTTCAAAAAAAGGTCCATTTGTATTGGCAGCCTATACCCATGCTGTAGCATGCTGCTGTCATTAACCCTTAGCATAACCCTTAGCATACTGTTGCTTCTAGAGGTACAAGGCACAGCAGGCCCATGTTTGCTGGGGTATGCTGTGACTTGTAGTTCCACAAGCGGCAGCATGCCAAGGTAGCCGGGGCTACTGCGGCATTTATTATGTAGTAGTAAACTCGAGTAATAAACTGCTGTGCCCCTTAATAAACTATAGTGTCCCTCTGTGCCCCTTTCATACAATACTGTGCCTCTGTGCCCCTTACTGTAATAAGGTGTGCCTCCATTTCCCTAAATGCAATAATGTGTGCCTCCATGCCCCTCAATGCAATAATGTGTGTCTCTGTTTCCTTTAATGTAATAGGGCCATATTCACAGCTAAAAAGCTTCTGCTTTTTAGGAGCAGAGTTTTTGTGAAATGACCTACTACGCATTTAAAGACCGCACGGAGTAGTTTAGCTAGAAACAGTCAGCGTAATGCCGGCTCGGGGAGTGTTTAGATAGAAATGAGAGGGGGAAGGATTTAGATTAGCCGGGGAGGGGGGAAGCCATTGTCCATGCGTCTTCTTAAGAAGGAAACTCCGCAGTTAGATAAGGTAGCACTATGGGACTCATCGGGTACATAAAAACGAGGGCAGATTGGGGGGCTGGAAGAGTGAATTAGGTTCGGATCTGTTCTCACCTAACTCACTCTTAAGTGTGAATCAGGGCCTTTATTACCAATGCTCATAGTGAATAACACAAATAGAGTAGACGTATTTTGAAGTTTTCCGCCATGTCCTGTTTACTGGACGCCAATCCATGGTTAAAAAAAATTCCACAATTGCGCCAATTGCAGATGTATGACTTTGCATCTGCCTGATCTCTGGTGACCATAATAATAATAATACTAATAATGATGATGTGTCAGTACACGCAACATAATCTGGGCGGAGCTATCCAACGCGTTGCCTCGTTCTTCGATTATGTCCATATTCGCGTCATTTTGCCTGCGTCTAATTTTACGTAATTATGACGAAATGGCTCAAAACTCAGAAAATGCACAAATATGATTTCTCGTCTTTCACGGGTGTGACATTTGCTTTCTTCCAGCTATGGAGGCAATAAAAATGTCCACGTCTTTCTGTTCCCTCCCTGTGTCACAGAGAAACAGATGATCCATCCGTGGATGTGAAATCAGCCCCCAATTCAGCCTCTTTGGGAAGCAGAGGACCATGAAATCCCCGCGACACCCTTCTCTGTACGAGGCACAGTGCCCCCCTCCCCACCCGACTCTTCGCCCCTTGCTAAAGCTTGGATACCCCTCGGAATCACTCAGGAATGTCACAAGCAGACCTTACAGCAGGTGGAAAGGACAGGGGATGCTCCCACCCCGATACACGTACCTGCATATTGTGGAAGCAACTTCCAAGGTACAGACACATCACTCGGTCCAGTACGAAGAGGGACACTGAGACCCAGGTCTCGTAGAAGGTAAGCATTCGCTCCAGGGCACCTCCGAGCCCTGATTCTGTGTTTGTGCCCATGCCAAGCGCAAAATGGGTTAAATATTACGAGTGAGGAAGAACGAATCTCAAGACTGAGATGCCAAAAGGTGCTGTATTTTTAACTTTACCCCAAAAACAAAAATCCGCTAAATATAAACCTGTTGTTTTCCGTAGATGACAAGAAAGTAACATTTTTTCCTGAAAGCTTTTTTTTTGTTTTTTTTTTTGTTACTGATTATTATTTAAATTCTTCGCCCCACTACTTAATGCCTTGAATTAGTCCCTGGTAATTATTTTGGCATGGCGGAATACCAAGTGGTTGGAATAATGCTGCCTATTCACATACCCCACATGCTAATCTGTACGAAAAAGGCAACCGAGAGAGAGACAGAAAATGCTATTTGCCGACTATTGAAAAGAGCTGTCAGTCTGGAAACGAAGCGGCCTTGATCGCTTCACAGACGCCTCGTCGCTGAATCTCTACAAAACGTACATTTAACTTGCTGGGCAGACAATACAATTAGCTTCATGCTATGATCACTTCTTTTGTCGGGTGTCTGTAGAAGAAAATACGTTAAAAAAAAAGACCCGTAAATGATATCTAATTGTATCGTGTTTGTGATTATTAGGACTGGACTTGTTTTACAAATATTAGGAATTTGTGTTTTCAAATCTTTTCCTCTTTCTATTTTTCTATTGGTTGTTTGATGTGATTTGTTAAAGTAATGTTATTCGGAGTATTTTAGAGGTTTCTAAGAATCGTTAAAAACAAGTTGTTAAATTATTGAAAGTTTAAATGTGCTGGAAAAAAGATTTTATAGGAGGAAATCAGAAACGTGTTGTTGATAAATCACAACTTTCATCTATATTTCACATTATTTATAATAGATAACTATACAGAGTCATAGGAAAGTACAAACTGGGATTTATATGAATTGTTCAAATATATTAAAATATAATTTTGATGATTAGAAATATCTTTAAGGTTATATGAATATATCATTTTGATAATATATATATATTTTATATATTTTAAAGCAGCTGTTGGGCAGTTAAAAAGAAAATCTCTGCCTTATTCTTGGATTTAATTAGAATAAATTACAATACTTATTTGATTTCTAGTCTTCATTAACTATTTTATTTTTTGTTTGCCTTTTAGTAACGATAAAATTTAAAATGATTTTTTTTTTATATTTACATGCAAAATAAGTTAAAAAGTGTTTCTTTTTTATTTATACCAAGTAAAATGATTATTTGTCATTCTATATTTGTTGCTTTGTAAATTAATGTCCTAGGAATTTTGCTACTTGCTCATTTTAATTTTTGATGAACCTCCCCCTCATATATTTTCATTTAAATGAATACATAATTGGGTGGATAGATTTGATCTCACATTCTGAGCTATTTCTTTGAACCTGAGAATATAGCATTATATATATATATATATATATATATACACATACAGGTGAAACTCGAAATATATCGTGCAAAAGTTGCAAAGTGAGATATTTCAAGCCTTTGTTCGTTTTTTTATTTTGATGATTATGGCTTACAGCTTATGAAAACCCCAAAATCAAAATCTCACAAAATTAGAATATTACATGAAATAAAAAAAAAATACAGAAATGTCAGCCCTCTGAAAAGTATAATCATGTATATGTATTCAGTACATGCTTGGGATAAATATAAGGATATCCTAAATCTTAAACTAAATTGAGGGTAAATAGAATCTACGTCACGTCTGCCTCGGAGTCCCACGCATGCGCAGTGTTGTTTGCCCTTGGGTCGTAATATTTCTAAAGTCCCAAAAGGCAGCTACTGCGCATGCGTGTGCACTATGGCTCCGAGCGACGCCGAACGATGGCGGTGAAAGTCCCGCAGATCATCGCGCGCCCTCGCCGGTGAGGTAAGTACAACTACATGTGGACCACAGTGTTGCAAGGCTCAATGCACTAATCGTACAAAATGGAGCCTTATTTCAGCTGCCATTTTCCTTATATATAAATATATTTACAGACACCCTATTGGTGTTAATGATACAGTGTAGCAACACAAACACATGCAAATTACATGATTTTAGCCCGTTTTAAAAACAAATAAAAAAAAAAGAAATTTGATTTAACCAAATCCAGAACCAAGAATATTTGAGCTTTTTTTTTGGTTTTTACAAAACCAAAACACGGGTATTGGGCTCATCTCTAGGCATAATATATAAACGCATCTGGGTTATTATGGGCCTGTCTATCCCTCTATAGTTAATGCCATGATAGGAATAACTTCCATATATTGTTATTTTACAGTTCCTCTTTGGATTGATGGATAAAAAAGAATATTTTCCTCCACCGACGATTCATTAGAATTCTTTGCTACATAATTTATTAGGATCTTTTTATCATTTATTTATATTGTGACAGCTACGTTATCTCAGTACAATCAGTGACATCGACTGAAACATGCAGTGACAGTATGAGAGCAATCAAAGGACAAACGGGAGGATCACAAGAGCTCACAATCTAATGGAACTATAGTGCATTTGTTTTTGCTCTTTTATTTGCATTTGAACTGGTTATGTTTGGGTATCCGGTATAAAGCATATAGGTTGGGACAGTCCACTTTTCGATGACTGTTTTTCCCACCTTTTCTTGCAATATTTTACTAAATCTTTTTTTGTTATGTTTTTCTATTCTAGCTTCTGTCTGCGTCTTTTATGTATTTATATCAGCATGTGGCTGCTCTGTTTAAATATTCTTGAATATAACAATTTATGTTGCACTGTGAAGGGTGCAAAGTGATTGATGTTTATGTTTATATTTTGCATGCGTGTATGAATTAGTTTACGGAGCACAATTACTTAAACTCTTTACTAATAGTTTCAACTCTCATTTAAATAAAAAAAATCACCTTTCCTGTTGCAGAATGCAATCTGGGGAACGAAAGTTCCATTTTCGTAATACAGGCACCCGAAGCTTATTTGAAGCTGCCTCTATTTCAAAAAATGTACTAATTAGAAACTTTCTCTAAAGAAGGGGTAAGTATGCCACATTTCATTTACACATTCATTAACTTGGAAACCGCCGCCAGAGACAAGTTACACAGCCACAGACCCACCGCACCTAGGTGAATATTACAGGGAAATCTATGGGGAGTATTAAGGTTAGGCTACAGTGAGGGCAATATTGGGTTTAGGCTGCAGGGAGGGGAGTCTTAAAGTCAGGCTTCAGGGAAGGGAAAGGCTGTGGGGAGGGGAGTCTTAGTGTCAGGCTGTGGGGAGGGGAGTGTTAGGGTTAGGCTTCAGGGAAGGGAGTCTTAGGGTTAGGATGAGGGGAGGGGAAGGGAGACTTAGGCTGCGGGGAAGGGAGCCTTAGGGTTAGGATGCAGGGAATTGAGTCTTAGGGTTTGGCTGTGAGAAAGGGAGTTTTGGGTCCGGATTCACAACCCCAGACGTATTGCAAATGCGTCCTAATTTACCGATAATAGCTACTACGCATGCGTAGTAACTATTTTACGTAATCTACGTATTGTTTTGTTATGTAGATTGCGTATATGCAGTCTTTAAGACCGCATGTACGCAATCTATGTAACGAAAAGATATACGTAGATTACGTAAAACAGTAAGGTTACACCTTGATAAAGAGTGTACAGAGAAAGGTGGGGAAGGGAGTCTTAGGGTTAGGCTGTGGGGAGGGGAGTCTTAGGGTTAGGCTGCGGGGAAGAAAGGGTTAAGGTTAGGGTAATGGGAGGATCAATTGCTTCTCTTTGACGAAAAAAGGCCGTTCTAAGCAAGGACCCACACCCCCTGTCGCAAAGCACTCAGAAGTGTCCACAGTGGAGACCTACGTAAGCTAAGTACGGTCATATATTCTGTACGTGTGAGGGCCTCGCATGTATGGAGCTTCCATGCCCTGGACATTGACACATTCGCCACTGTGCATAATGGGGGGATCGTAAGCAAGGGTTTAGCCGTGCCTTTACTGTACGATTTCATTGTCCACCCGTCCACAATGCGTAACGCTGAATGCCTGGCGGGTCGTTCTGATGGAATGGGTGACTTGGCATCATTGGAGTCTTAGGGTTAGGCTGTGGGGAGGGGAGTCTTAGGGTTAGGCTGCGGGCAAGAAAGGGTTAAAGTTAGGGTAATGGGAGGATCAATTGGACGCATTCGCCACTGTGCATAATGGGGGGATCGTACGCAAGGGTTTAGCCGCGCCTTTACTGTACGATTTCATTGTCCCCCCGCCCACAATGCGTAACGCTGAATGCCTGGCGGGTCGTTCTGATGGAATGGGTGACTTGGCATCATTAAGAATCGTTTGTAGTGCATTCCGATGCATAGCCCCCAATGCACGCCCGGCGTACCGGCCTGTGGTGCGCAATTCTGGATCCGGTCCACTGTCACTGAAGCGCTCACGCAGCATATCCACCCTCTCCACTATACGTTACTGTGTAATACCTTGTGATTGGATCACTGGGGACAGGGAATGTAGCTGCCTTGTGATTGGCCGCTCTTAATCCAAACGCCATTATCTGCGTTCGGATTACCGCACACGGGATGCGATTGTTTTTTTTTGCGTTCAGGTTTGAATGAGGGATGATATAAAGACATGACTGAAAAGCTCAGGGAAGCTAATACAGGTTACACCAGGCTCCGTCCAAGGCAGTTAAGATAAAATAGTCCGAAGGCGTTACTACCCTAAGAGTGTAATCCAATAATGTGTGCGCCTGTGTAATAACGTGTCAGCGAGAGAGCAGCCTGTCACTGCCTGCAAATAGAGCTGTTGCATTCTACGTAAAGGTGCCTTAGGGAGATATGCGGTCTAGCCGAGCAGCCAGTTCGGTGACCTGCTATTATCCCGTACGACCTTTGGCATTAACCTTTTAAATGCCACTTCACCCCAGCGTCCTGCAGACAGAGACAGCTCCACTGAGTCTGCGACTCCCGAGGACTCCGCAGGTGAACCAGCGTCTGCAGCACGATGACTTCCCCGGGGACGACGTGACGGCCGGAACCTCCCACCCCGAGAAGTGTACAGAGAGTAAGTGTCACGTTTTACCTGACAGCGCGTTACCTGTGTGACAGGATTCCTGCAGCGGGACACAGCCCATTGGCCGGCTGGACGATGCACGGACCCCGGACGGGGAGGGCTCTGGTACAGTGCACTGAGGTGGAGGCACCGGACGAACGCTCGCTATCCAGGAACAGAATGGGGGATCGGCAGGAATAGTCACGTTTCCATGGCAACCACCTTATTCTGCAGGTATGTGAGCAGCTTTTCCATAGGCTCTGAATGTCCCTGTTCAGTCTGAAATAAGACATATGTTACACGCACACACACACACACACACACTCAATCTTCCCTGCCTTCACCATCGTGTCGCTGCACCAGGGTCTGCTCGCACTGTTTCCCAAGAATGACCTGCTCATCATTGCAGAATAGCGCCCCCCAGAGGCAGTGATCCTCCCCGCCGGGAGTCACAGGACTCAGGGCGTAACTACACTGGGAGCAAGGTGTGCGGCTGCTACGGGGCCCGGAGGAGAGGGGGGCCCGTGGTAGACACTCCACCTGCACTGTAAGCAACCTTCAGTCCACTTAGTCCAGCTTATCCAGACTTGGGCCCCACCTCCTTGCTATAGGGGCCGAGTCTGTCACCTTCCACCCCTGGCAGGACTCTTCCAGAGCTGCTCCACTGTGTCAGTCTCTACATTGTGTATACTACAGAATCAAATACTAAACCTTCTCCCGGGCTGCATCCACTCTCTGGAATAACCTTCCTCGCCCATTAAGACTATCCTCTGCTCTCCAAACTTTCAAACGCTCCCTCAAAACTCACCTCTTCAGACAAGCTTATCAAATTCCTCCACCTACTTCCTATCATGATTCTACCCGACTTACAACTAGTTTGTTACCCAGGTTCCTTTCTATTACACGATTTACACAAACTTGCTCACATTTCTCTTTGAGTATAAAATGCCCCTCAGGGGTAATCAGAAATGTGGAATCAGCGGATTCTGTTTTGATCAGGTAGAATGGAGGCGCGCGCAGGTATGGAACATAAAAAACGGAATCCGCACCGCATGTATAAAAAATCTTGGGAAAATGTCCTCCCTGCAGCCAAACCCTAAGACTCCCCTCCCTGCAGCCTAACCCTAAGACTCCCCTCCCTGCAGCCTAACCCTAAGACTCCCCTCCCTGCAGCCAAACCCTAAGACTCCCCTCCCCGCAGCCTAACCTCAAGACTCCCCTCCCCGCAGCCTAACCCTAAGACTATAGATTCCCCTGTAATACTCACTTGTCCGGCGGGTCTGCATCGGTGCGTCAGGTCTGCGGTGGCGGTTTGTGAATGAATGAATGGGTAAATATGCTGATCGGCAGACTCACACATTCATGAATAAAATCTTCTAGTTAGCGCTATTTTTCTAAATAGAGACAGCTGAAAATTAGTTTTCGGCTGTCTCTATTTCAGAACCAGCATTTTTGAGGCGGCGACTGCATCCCGTCTACATAAGACCTATCACCAAAGAGGTGACTGGCAGCAACCAACGCACTAATATTCGGTCCACAATGTTAAAGCAGGGTTGCCGAATTTCCAGATTTACTAAGCTGGAAAAGTGGAGATGTTGCCCATAGCAACCAATCAGATTCTAGCTGACATTTTCTAGTATGTAATATGAAAGTGAGAGCTAGAATCTGATTGGTTGCTATGGGCAACATCTCCACTTTTCCTTTACTACAGGTTAGTAAATCTGGCCCTAGGAATGAGTGTATTGACAGGCAGGGGGCGGCACTTGAAGCTTTGATTTGCATAAACTGATGGCCTCAAGCCCCTTTCGGGAGATTTGCCATTATTTCGGGAGTCTCGTGAATATTCCAGGAGAGTCTGCAGCCCTGAGTTAAAGTCAGTGTCAAAATGTCCCGTTTTCCCTCGCTCTTATTTCACTGATGCTGCTCCGAATAGGAAAGGAACTATGGACACATTTAGTGCCCTAGAAGATTAAATGCCCCCGTTCTCCACAGTCCGGGATGTCGCTCGGGGCCAAATGGCATTTTGTAATGTGCCTTTGATTGTCCAACATCAACGACAACTACCTTTGTATTTGTTTGACCTCCTCCGTGTTTACCCAATACTCGTCTTTTGCACATCGCCCCGGAGTGTATAAATAAAAAATATACACGCATGTATTCACTTGTATGAGCCGCGCACCAGCCCAGTGAATCGGCCCATTCATCCTTTTTGATTTGCGGGGAGTATCAATTAATTGTCGCTGACAGAAGTTTTCCCAAGTTGTTTGAGCCTTGTTTTACCTCCCAACTAAATTCTCCCCCCATAGAGGTCACCCTGGACTTCAGAGAGCTCCGATTGCCCAGATGATGTGAAAGTTACACCCTTTCTGCATAGACGAGGATAAAACAAGTGGCTTGTCCCCATATCAACAGAAAGTGACATTCACGCATTCCGCACTTGGCTATTCAGCGGCCATTGTTTCTCGAAGACAAAGTTGTCTGGCTTCCTTTGTCAGATCGATATTAAAATCATTAAAGGCCCTTTCAGGATGGAGAACAAAGGTCAAATCACTTGGTTTCCCATCTAATTCGGCCTGAATATTAAATGGCTGCAGAGAGAGAGGGAATTCCTAGAACTGGCTCTCAATGGCCGGCCGTGAGAGAGGGGCGGTACCCCGGATTCCTGCGCAGTGCGCCAGGCTACTGTCTTGGTAATACAAGGCCCAGGAGAGTGACAGCCCCTGTATTGAAGCAATGTTTTCAGTTTCATCGCGTCTACAGATATGGCCATGGTTGGGCCTTTGTGTTTTGAGGGTTTTTTTTTACCCAAAACATACACATCGGACCTTGTCTTGCCTATTCGTGGGTCTCAGGCCCTTTACGTCTCAATCAGGAAGACAATGGTACAATGAATGGCCACATTTTGTGGGCTGAACCATTGCGTTTGCCAACTCACATTGCGATGGATATTGTTTTTTACGCCTTCTGTTACGTTATAATAAGAAGGACGTCTACTATGGCAGATTCATGGCAGATATGTTTTATTGTCGAATCCTTAAATATGTGGAAAATATTTGGAACACTGCTCGCGAACCCATTTTCGACACTGATAAAGACGACTTAATCACAACTATATCAGGCCCAATAAAGAATATGGGCCTGATCCAGAACTACGCTTCGAAGCGATTTTACGCGTGGCAGAGACGTAAAATCGCTGTTTAGAACGCACTGCGCATGCGCTCCATAGAAAATACGCACATTCACGTAGCGTAATTGTGAACGTATGGGCCAGTCACGTATTTGTCACGTAAATACTTACGTGTGGGCGTGCCAATTTTACGTGAGTCAACAATACGTTCGATTTACGTGAAGTAGGTGGAGGTTTGTATTTAAAGTGCACAGTATGGGCGTTGGTATTTAAAGTGTACAGTATGGGCGTGCTAAGCTGCGTACGTTCACGTAGTCAGTACGTCTGTTAGCGGACGTATGGTGTTACGTGTGAAAAAGTTAAGGGAGGGTTTGGGCAGCGTATCCTGACAAAATACGTCCGTGCAAGGGGTGTGCCGAGGGGAGTGTAGCGAACTTACGTGCACGAAAATACGCTACGCGAATAAACGTACGGCACACGTAGTTCTGGATCTACCCATATTTCTTTATCGGAACGTGCACAACATTTAATATAGATATAAAATAGATTCTGAAATGCTCTAATAATGAATGGAAATGTTCTGTGTGATGTCTCTGAGTCTTTGGTAATGTTTTTTTTTAGGATAGTAATTATTTAGCAATATTTACAAACTAGTTTATTTTCTTGTTTCATTGTTGTAGAGACCAGGGGCCTGATCCAGAGCTACGCCGGCTGCCGTTTTTATGGCTGGCGTTTGCGTAAGATCTTTTTGTTTTGCCAATTTGCGCATGCGCCCAGCAGATGTTTACCGTCATAATTATGGAATTACCTAACTGAGGATCGGTCGTCCCTAACTGTAGCGTAATTACGGTGGAAGGAGCGTGCCAAAGTTACGAGCACTGTGACTATGCTACAGTTAGGGAAGATAGGCGGGGGGCAGGCAGGGTTAGGAGATTATGACCAGGTCCTGCTGTAGTTACGCCGGCAAAAGGATAGCCTGCAGCCGGCGTAACAGAGTGTAACTACGGCAGGACGGGGGGGTGTCAGGGGGAGAGCATTGTAGTTACGTTGTGCGTTAGTACACACAGCGCCTCATCGTAGTTCGTAAGTGGAGATGTTGCCCATAGCAACCAATCAGATTCCAGCTGGCAGTTTCTAGTGTGTAATAGGAAAGTAAGAGCTAGAATCTGATTGGTTGCTATGGGCAACATCTCCACTTTTCCTTTCCCGCAGCTTAGTAAATCTGGCCCAAGACATTGAGAGAGCAGCACACCTATATGTAGTAATAACTACTGACCAGTAGGTGTCGCTCCTGCCAATTGTTTAGCCTGGATTCTGCTTTGTGGTATTCCCTATGAAATAGTTTTAGTGGATGCCAAGATTTTAATCTTTGTTTATATGTAAATCCTTTATCACATTATGCGTGTGATACAGAATACATTTGTCGCTGACCGGCTCATATGTTTGATGACAAAAGACTATGTGGTGATAATCTGCTCTCACCGACCGCACAGGATGCTAGGATGGGAGTGGACATATAAGGTCTTATGTACTGTAATCTATGCCCAACGGCGTAGCGAATATCTGCGTCCCTTCACAGCGTGAATGCCTGGAACAAATACGCAACACGCAATTACGGCAATCCAGCCCAAACGCAACCCACGGCGGCGGCCGTCTGCTTTCAGAGGGGAGTGTCATGGAAGTGAAGGGGTGGAGAGACATAGGGCCTGATCCAGACCTACGCCCGCGAGCGTAGCGTATGAACGCCCGGGCGTATAAACTTTCACGCCCATGACACTCCCATTGATTGTACCTAGTTACGGCGGCTGAACCCTACCCTAACTTTTTCCAGCGACCGTATGAATTTTCGCACCAATACGCTGGTCGTACGGGGCTTAGCACGCCCATATTGTACAATTTAAATGGCTATCCCCGCCTCTGTGTAGTAACTCGAGCGCCCAGGCGACCGTTGTACTGAACGCACGCCCCTCGAGCGATTATTTCACTCACAATACGACCGCTATTCGCTCATGACGTCCAGGCGACCGGAAGCTGTCATACTGGGCATGCGCGGTGCGAATTTTTTCACGAATTTTCGCTTACGATGAGCATACGCTCGCTTGCGGTCGTAG
>WWET01002901.1:88605-110161 GCA_011038615.1 Limnodynastes dumerilii | reverse complement strand
ACACTAACCTGAACGTAGGGACGCTGGGGGACGTCTCCTCCAGCGTCCCTACAGCGCTGCTACGGACGCCCGATCCAGGATCTGCCCGGCGCATGCGCAGATCGGCTGAAAAGCCAATCTTACGCTTACGCCCGCTGTCCTAGCGACAGCAGGCGTTCTTCTGGATCAGGCCCAATGAATCAGATTCAGACTTAAGAATCGGGGGCATTTTCCGATTGTCCTCACTCCCAGAACGAATCTCTGTATTCCAGCGGGACAGTCCTGATTTCGGGAGACTATACCGGCAATCCGCTAAGGGTTTTTTTTTTATACTATGTGGACTTTGCCTTGTTGTCGTGTCAAAAGGGGTAGGTTTTTTTGTGTGAAATGGGCGGAGTTTAAGCAGTAATGGGTGGAGTTTAGACAGTAATGGGTGGAGTTTGGGCAGTAATGGGTGGAGTATGGGTGGGGCCAGGGTGGGTTTTATTTATCAAGTTTTCAGTTTGTCTGTGCCGTCCTCACGTAAAATATGTGTTAAGTTTTAAGGCAGGGTCTGGAGAGAAGTGGCGTCCCCTTGTCCACATGGAATCCAGAGGCATCAAATTTTATCGGTCCATTATATTTATAGTTCATTCGCATTATCAATAATCCTTATTAATAAAATAAATTAAAGTCAAATTAGCCACCTGCTTGTAACTCACTCGGCCTCATCATTTAAAGAAATGTCTCCGCAACAAATTGATGGCTGACAGTTTTAGCAGCCTGTGCTTAGTTAAAGTTGTTTTGGGGTGCTGACAACCCCACAAAGTAAAGACACACAAGGGGGCAAAAACCTATTTTATATATTTCCTAGTAGACATTTCTAGGGACATGTCTTGAAATATTTGGCAATTATCTCTTGAAGATGGCCATTATTTTCATGCATCCTCTCACCGGTGACATCCTTGTAGCTGCAACCTATCCTGTTTGCCTTTGATTTGATAGGCTGCATTCTCATGCATGTTGCTTCGGCCTAGCCCACAATTGGCTGCTTTTAAAGTGATGTCACTGTACCAGTGATGTCACCAGTATCTAGTGACCTCATAGCTTGAAATCATAAGCTAAAAACCAGCGATTGGAAAGTTGTTGTTGTTTTTTTTAATGTCTGCAGCAGGTGCTCTGCTTTCTTGTTTATTGTTACATCAACACATTAAGTAAAATAGTTTATTTTCCTTAATAACGAGGTTAATAAATGAAAAGCCTTTAGTGACAAATCCTTCCACCTAAATGTAACATTGTTCAGTTCTTTGCTCGTTCTCATGCAATGGATCTAGAGGCAGCCCCTTTGTAGAAGCCTTATTACAAGAAGGACTAATTAGGAAAAGAAAGTGTAAAATACAGATTATAAACCCCCCAATGAGCCATTTGTTTCAGTAACAGGCCCCGGTGTTAATGGAAGGTGGGCCCATCGCAGCTCCCCGTGGCTAGCGCCATCCTTCCTCTGCTTCTCAGCGTGTCGGGTAATAGGCTGAACCAATTTCTGCCCACACTTCATGTCGCTGATTCAGAGCGCAGGCAATTAATTAAAATTGTAGTGCTGCCTGATGTCTGCGGAGACAAAGAGAGGGCTGTGAAAGTGACCCCATGCCGAGCCGTCCTCTGCTTCGCCTTCTCTGATGCCTATTCTTAATGTATGGCCGCTATTTGAATATGTTGGAATTTTTCTGTTGTCTTTGATCCGCAGGAATCTCCGATGGACACTTGTGACTGATTCCGGAAAACAAACTGGTGATAAAAAAAACTACGGATTGCGGGAAATAAGGATCTGATCAATTCTAGAATGTAAAATTAATGAATCTAATTTGATCACTTTATTTGTGACAACGGATCGGATCCAGATGTAGAAATATCAGCGTTTTCCTCGCTCTGCGTAAGAAGAACATCCTTGTTTTAATACAGGATCCTGGATTCCGTGCTTTAAGGATGGGGGATGGGGGAACGAGACGAGGCGTCATGCGCACAGCGTGGGGTGTGGGGGGGAGGTATTTCCTTCGTACAGTAAGGGTTTGATTAAGCCCTTACGTATGATTCTCATTAACGTAGGCGCCAGCCTCATTTTCCGTGGCGCCAGTGCGTAAACTTTAAGGTAGGGTCCAGGTTATGAAAGTCCCGTATCTGCAAGGGGAGTGGCCTTGTATTTAAGTCTGAGTCGCTATTTCCATCAAGGTGTGTGTTGCGTGTTGGTATTTAAAAAATAATAATTACTAAATTATTGTTATTGTTTTTTATTCATTTCATTTGATATTAATTTAACAATAATTTTACTTTATTTGATCATGATTTTATTATTTTATTTATCTGGTAGTGGATCCCAGGCATCCGTGCGAGTGAATCCCCGCCTACACTGTAAATTTTATTACTAAGGCAATGACACTAATGCTAGAGGGGCGGAGCTAAGTTCACAAGTGGGCGTTCCCTCCTAGTCAGGTGACAGTGTAGGCGTTCCCTCTCTCTGTGCACCCATCCAGTCCTCAGTACTTTTATGTAGACGGAAACTTATGGCAGCCGTGTGAGGAGGAGTGGCCACGAAGCAATCGCACAGATGTCTGCTTCTTTTAGATAAGCACCAGTGTCAACGCCTTTGCTTTGGGATTTTTGCTTACGGTCGGCTACTGTTTGTGGTGTGATGGGGAGGGGCGTGGCTTTGATGACGCAAAGGCCCAGCACTTACCCTCATAACTTACCCGCTTCCCGAGTATCCAGACCACAGAACGCTTTTATTTTTAATTCAGGCAGTAACGCCTCGCCTCCTGCAGGTGTCACTGTTTCTTTTTAATGATCATATGTCAACTATATCATTAATGAAAAAGTCATTTTTTTTAACAAATTAGTAAAAATAAAAGATATAATCTGTGGTATGGCCGAATTATTTGGTAGTGGTGGACTATCACCATAGGGCACCCATAAAATCTTATCCAGTGTGTGAGTCAGCAGCCGAAGGGTCACTGAAGGGATAATTTGTGAGGTTCATATAGGCCCCTGGGGTGGTTAAAGGCCCCCAGCGGTGACATCACCCCTAGAGCCAATCAGATCACAGCAATAGACTGCTCAGCCTGTGACATGAGAGACAATGTCTGTAAGGACTCTATTCATCTCTGGGGCAAAGATGGCACCTGGCTAGGGGGTTTATCGATCCGCAATACTTTTTTTTTTTTGCCTGCAGGCCCCCACCAAACATAATTGGGCTCTGGTCTCTGAGTGGGATACGTGCCTATCTTGCCAGGATTTCCAGAAGACTGAGGAAGTTCTCCCTTACAGAATTGCGTTATTCAGGCCTCTACGACGCATTTGTGTCCTTGCGTCTCCATGCACCTGTTTCTCAGGGGAATTTACAAAGACAAATATCCTTAGCAGTAACTCACCAAATAAAGTGCGAAAATGTCCCAAAATGAACATTTTAGAGCAGCTATTTGTTAAACTCTGAAATAAACATCACGCGTTTCGCAAAATATATCTTTGGGTCCTGATTGTGAATATTGAAAGGCCATTTGTGCCATATAAAATGTGCCAAAAATACAGTGTCCTTATCTTATTCTTGTGTCCAGTTCTGCAACGAATGTCTATACAGTAGGTCCATACGTTATACGTTATACTTTGATTTTGCGCCATAATACAACATATGGTACATTCCTGGCCTGAGGTGCAGTGATTGGGATAAGCCCAGATACGTCAAGATAATACCAGGCGCTAAGCAACAGATGTACACAGACGGGGGCTGGTTCTGTCACTTACATCCATTGCACTGATGAGGTTCCTGAGTGTGAATGTAACAGCTGCTCAACCGCAAGTGTTTTTCTGGACATCCACGGAGCGCAGTGATTGGTGCAATCAGCGAACTCATTTATTTTTCTTGTCACGCATTCCGGACATCGTTCATTTCAACTTGAAAATTAGGACCTGATCCACAATTTCAGTGCAACCTTTAAGTTGTATGTTTCAAAGTAAATTTGTTTTTTGTATTTATTGTTGATTTATAATAAGCATTTTTTTCTAACATAATATTTTTTATTTTTTTTAAAGAGAAGAAAAACCAAACGTGCAGTGATTGGGATAAGCCCAGATACGTCAAGATAATACCAGGCGCTAAGCAACAGATGTACACAGACGGGGGCTGGTTCTGTCACTTACATCCATTGCACTGATGAGGTTCCCGAGTGTGAATGTAACAGCTGCTCAACCGCAAGTGTTTTTCTGGACAGCCACGGAGCGCTGTGATTGGTGCAATCAGCGAACTCATTTATTTTTCTTGTCACACATTCCGGACATCGTTCATTTCAACTTGAAAATTAGGACCTGATCTACAATTCCAGTGCAACCTTTAAGTTGTATGTTTCAAAGTAAATTTGTTTTTAGTATTTATTGTTGATTTATAATAAGCATTTTTTTTCTAACATAATATACATTTTTTTTTTAGAAAGAAGAAAAACCAAACCTTTAAAAATGAAAATATATATTTCAAAAAATGCCTGTGCAAAAATGTGCGGCAATGCGCTGTTGTTTGCAAAAATCATAAAAAGATCATTAAAAATGTAAAAAAAGTCTGTATAGTGTAGTGTCAGAGGGCCTGATCCAGACCTACGATGTAGCGCTGAGCGTACTAACGCTCAGCGTTACATCGTGGGACTCCCCCTGACACATCATATTTACACTCCCTTACGCCAGCTGAAGGCTACCCTAACTTCAGCCGGCGTAAGGGAGTGTAAATACGCTGGTATGGCGGCGTTAGTACGATAACGCGCCCTCCCAGCCTCATTACCCTCCCCCTGCCTCCCTGCACTAATCTCAGCGTAGTAACGGAGGGGGACGCCCCCTCCAGCGTTACTACGCTGAAGCTACGGACTAAACGGGTGCAGGAAACAGAGTCCCTGGGTCTCATTATTACGAGGTGCATCTCATCGCATTGTTTGATTGGATTTGAAAGTCCTAAATTTACCGATCACGACTTGAAATGGCCGGTGCCTCATTACCCTCCCTCCCCCCGCCTCCCTGCACTAACCTCAGTGTAGTAAAGGAGGACGCCCCCTCCAGCGTTACTACGCTGCTGCTACGGACTAAGCGGGAGCAGGAAACAGAGTCCCTGGGTCTTATTATTACGGGGTGCATCTCATCGCATTGTTTGATTGGATTTGAAAGTCCTAAATTTACCGATCACGACTTGAAATGGCCGGTAATACGGCATTGTGTAAAATGACAAGCAGTGCGCACCTGCTTCAGAGTTTAGAGGTGATGTTTCCTGACTCAACTCTAAGGGCCATATTTACTAAGCTACAGGTTTGGAATAGTGGAGATGTTGCCCATAGCAACCAATCAGATATTAGCTGACATTCTCTAGTATGTAATAGGAAAGTGAGAGCTAAAATCTGATAGGTTGCTATTGGCAACATCTCCACTTTTCCAAACCCGCATTTTAGTAAATCTGGCCCTAAATGACAATTTAAAATGAACTCTGTTCAATGTGAGTGGAATAAGTGGGGTTTTCTCCCAGAAAGCACAATAATAATAAATGATAATTCGCAATTCTCGCGTTACATTATGATTTGTCCAGGTGCAAATGTCTTTATATTGAGATGTGAGATCGGATCCAGACTTCCGTCTGACACACACTGTACACCAGCAAAGTGGGTAAGCTGGTCGTCTGCAGGGTTGGGCGCTGGCGTGCAACGAATGTTACGGGTGTTATGCAAACCGATCTCCTTTGTACGGAGCTCAGTTCTGTACGATAGGAGATTCATTTGACGGGGCAGGTCTTCCCCTCCACCCACCAAAAGTACGTAAGGTGGGGGAGGGGGTAGATTACAATTTTACAGAGTGGGCGGGGTTTAAGACTAACATGCTTAACAACGGCTGTACGGAGCGCAGATCCACGCCTCAGTGTTAAGGCCGCCTTATGGCAGCATAATTGACCTCAATTACACACAAGAGCTGGGAGTGACAGGGGGCCATCACCCTCCTCTTCTGTGCGGACTTTCCGGTCCAAGATTCTTAGGACCTGAATCACACCTATGAAGCATCAGCGTATTATTACATACGGAGGCACTGCACATATGTAGTCTTATAGAATACGCAATTTGCGTAGGGGGTTCTGTCCGGAGGTCTTTAAAGGCAAGATCCTGATCTACGTAAAGTACCGTTTTTACGCTAGCCGCTGACGTAAAATCGCCAATTTCTATGTACTGCGCATGCACGTGGCACATATTAAGCAACATGACTTTGATCGTGCGTAACTTCAGCGTAATTACGAACGAAAGGGCGTGTCTTCCATACGACAGCCGGAAATACGCTTTGTAGGCGGAGAGAGGCATTTAAATCGTACAATATGGGCCAGCTTAGGCCGTTATGTATGTCAGTATTTATGCAAGGAAAAGTTAAGGTAGGGTTTGCCAAACGTAAATTTTACGTATGAGCGAGGTGAGTGCCTGGGGGAGTCCATAGTACTTACGATAGCGTAAATACGATACGCCAACAAACGTAAAAACAACTTAGGTCTGGATCTACCCCATTGAATTTAAGGTAAGAGGGGACGCTACGCTGGGGAAGCTACATGCGTATTTTCACTCCTTAAGAGGGAAAATATGCATCGGGGGTTTAAGGGTTCCCTATGGAACTCATAAGTGTCATTAGGCACGTAAAAACGGGGGCGAGGCAAGGCGAGATAGGGGAGCGTGGAATTACGGTTACACTCTCCGGAACGATACTCTGATTACCGAAAATGGAACATCCGAAAGCTTCTTTTCGGATGTCCCATTTTCGAATACTTACCGCTTTCGACTTTTTTTTTCAGTGAATGGGTGAGTATGCCGGTCGGTATATTTTCCCATTCACTTTTGCAATTACCGTTGTCCTTCCGCTGTCTGCGATATCCCTCCGCCGCTGCTCACTGGACCAGGAACAGGTGAGTAAACTATCTATGCAGGGTTAGGGTTAGGGTCAGGCTGCAGGGGAGGGAAGGTTAGGGTCAGGCTGCCAGGAAAGGAGGGTTAGGGTAGTGAGAGGGAAGGGTTAGGGTTACAATTAGGGAAGAGACTATTTTTTCTTATCATTTAGTACAACGGAGCTTTTGGTGTTCCGTTGATTGGTTTCTATACCTCATCGAGACATAGCAATTAAAATCCTAGCCAGTTCGCAACTGGCTGGGAGAAATCTGATTTTGCGAATATCACATTTCCATTGCGAGGACCCACACCCGTGGAATTAGTGCAGATACATTTATATCTGCACCTACGGACAGGGGTGTATCTATGGGTCCAGCGCCCCTGGCAAAGTAAGGGACGGGCACCCGGGTACGGGTACTCTCATCATGTGCCTGCAGCCCCCCCAGTACTCCCATCATTAACCTCCAGCCCCCAGTACCTTACCTAGCCGCAGTCTGACTCCAGACCAGCGCTGCACTAGGCGACACTATCTCTTAGCCACGGGTGGCATCGCCGGCCGGCACTCCCCTTTGGCTGGCGCCCCTGGCGGGTACCATCCTGGCCAAGGGGTAGATACGCCTCTGCCTATGGATCACACACTTATGTGTGAATCTAGACCTTAGTCATTATTAGCAATTTACTTTTCTTTTTCTTCTAATGGTTCAACCTGTCTTTCTTTTCATGTTAACACTCAGGCAGTGTTGCTTTAGGTAATCATGTGCAATATCAGTAACACTGGGAGAGGGAGAAGAGCTCATCTGAATCCATAATGACCCCTCTGTACACACACACACACACACTGCGGCCACAGACCAGGGGTCTTCCAGCTCATTAAGGAGTTTTACAGGCCGTTTCACAGCAGAGGTTTAACAAATTCATCCTGCAGTGAACGGTGTGTGTGAATGAGGCTTCCTGCTAGGCAAGAGAGGGGTGTGAAGCATGTGAGGGGGGGGGGGAATTAGTGCATAACAGAGACTGGGGGAGGCAGGGACGAAGAAGACACCCCACTGCTTTACCAAAGCTGGGAGCAGATTAATCAGACACTAATTCGATTTGCAACAGCTAAAGAATTTTTTTTTTCTCTTCTTCAGAGTTCTATGTTTAGGAATTCAATAGGGGCAGGGATACAGAAAGGAAAAGGGGGTGGGCAATTAGCATAGGATCCCCCGTTTCCAAAACGATTATACTTCATCCAGCGACTGTTTATTCTGGGGTCTTTTTTTTTAGACAAGTGCTGATTCTTGTCTGCTGGCCTTGAGTGACAGAATGTATGCGCCTGTTTAAGAAAGAAGGCTGCTTAAGTGGGGTGGGGGGGGGACATAGGTCTGCCCTGGTAATGAGGGGCTACGGGTCCGTGGCAGCCGAGTGAATGGGAGAAGGGGTGAGAACATGCAGTGAAAAGGTGTTTGGGTGGTGAGCGCTGCATAGCTTTCTTCTGCTGTCCCTAGGCTAATGTTTTCATTGCCTGTATGCATGCACGAGGATTTCAAAGCCTTCCCAGATCCGCTGATAAGACAGGGATTTGTAAAGGTGTTTTGAAAGGTATCCGATCAATCTTATTCTGGATGGGGGATTGCACAAAAGAAACTGACTCTGCAACAACAGCCCTGAAAAACCCCTTTAATCCTGCAACACTTTCCGTTTACCGTCTCAGGTCAGCAGCGTTAACCTCTCGTGCGCTGGGGATAGCTCCGTCAGGGGGCGGATATTATGTCGTCTTTATGCAAGACGCCAGAACATAACTAGAGGATTTTTTTTTTTTGTGTGTGACCGCTAGTTAAAAGGGATTTGCAAGTTCACATGTCCACGTCTACATATTGGATCATGGATGTATCTGGTGTAATTCTGTAGTAGAGGTGTCCGGATGTATCTGGTGTAATTCTGTAGTAGAGGTGTCAGGATGTGTCTGGTGTAATTCTGTAGTAGAGGTGTCGGGGATGTGTCTGGTGTAATTCTGTAGTAGAGGTGTCAGGATGTGTCTGGTGTAATTCTGTAGTAGAGGTGTCAGGATGTATCTGGTGTAATTCTGTAGTAGAGGTGTCAGGATGTATCTGGTGTAATTCTGTAGTAGAGGTGTCAGGATGTATCTGGTGTAATTCTGTAGTAGAGGTGTCAGGATGTATCTGGTGTAATTCTGTAGTAGAGGTGTCAGGATGTATCTGGTGTAATTCTGTAGTAGAGGTGTCAGGATGTATCTGGTGTAATTCTGTAGTAGAGGTGTCAGGATGTATCTGGTGTAATTCTGTAGTAGAGGTGTCAGGATGTATCTGGTGTAATTCTGTAGTAGAGGTGTCAGGATGTATCTGGTGTAATTCTGTAGTAGAGGTGTCAGGATGTATCTGGTGTAATTCTGTAGTAGAGGTGTCAGGATGTATCTGGTGTAATTCTGTAGTAGAGGTGTCAGGATGTATCTGGTGTAATTCTGTAGTAGAGGTGTCAGGATGTATCTGGTGTAATTCTGTAGTAGAGGTGTCAGGATGTATCTGGTGTAATTCTGTAGTAGAGGTGTCAGGATGTATCTGGTGTAATTCTGTAGTAGAGGTGTCAGGATGTATCTGGTGTAATTCTGTAGTAGAGGTGTCAGGATGTATCTGGTGTAATTCTGTAGTAGAGGTGTCAGGATGTATCTGGTGTAATTCTGTAGTAGAGGTGTCAGGATGTATCTGGTGTAATTCTGTAGTAGAGGTGTCAGGATGTATCTGGTGTAATTCTGTAGTAGAGGTGTCAGGATGTATCTGGTGTAATTCTGTAGTAGAGGTGTCAGGATGTATCTGGTGTAATTCTGTAGTAGAGGTGTCAGGATGTATCTGGTGTAATTCTGTAGTAGAGGTGTCAGGATGTATCTGGTGTAATTCTGTAGTAGAGGTGTCAGGATGTATCTGGTGTAATTCTGTAGTAGAGGTGTCAGGATGTATCTGGTGTAATTCTGTAGTAGAGGTGTCAGGATGTATCTGGTGTAATTCTGTAGTAGAGGTGTCAGGATGTATCTGGTGTAATTCTGTAGTAGAGGTGTCAGGATGTATCTGGTGTAATTCTGTAGTAGAGGTGTCAGGATGTATCTGGTGTAATTCTGTAGTAGAGGTGTCAGGATGTATCTGGTGTAATTCTGTAGTAGAGGTGTCAGGATGTATCTGGTGTAATTCTGTAGTAGAGGTGTCAGGATGTATCTGGTGTAATTCTGTAGTAGAGGTGTCAGGATGTATCTGGTGTAATTCTGTAGTAGAGGTGTCAGGATGTATCTGGTGTAATTCTGTAGTAGAGGTGTCAGGATGTATCTGGTGTAATTCTGTAGTAGAGGTGTCAGGATGTATCTGGTGTAATTCTGTAGTAGAGGTGTCAGGATGTATCTGGTGTAATTCTGTAGTAGAGGTGTCAGGATGTATCTGGTGTAATTCTGTAGTAGAGGTGTCAGGATGTATCTGGTGTAATTCTGTAGTAGAGGTGTCAGGATGTATCTGGTGTAATTCTGTAGTAGAGGTGTCAGGATGTATCTGGTGTAATTCTGTAGTAGAGGTGTCAGGATGTATCTGGTGTAATTCTGTAGTAGAGGTGTCAGGATGTATCTGGTGTAATTCTGTAGTAGAGGTGTCAGGATGTATCTGGTGTAATTCTGTAGTAGAGGTGTCAGGATGTATCTGGTGTAATTCTGTAGTAGAGGTGTCAGGATGTATCTGGTGTAATTCTGTAGTAGAGGTGTCAGGATGTATCTGGTGTAATTCTGTAGTAGAGGTGTCAGGATGTATCTGGTGTAATTCTGTAGTAGAGGTGTCAGGATGTATCTGGTGTAATTCTGTAGTAGAGGTGTCAGGATGTATCTGGTGTAATTCTGTAGTAGAGGTGTCAGGATGTATCTGGTGTAATTCTGTAGTAGAGGTGTCAGGATGTATCTGGTGTAATTCTGTAGTAGAGGTGTCAGGATGTATCTGGTGTAATTCTGTAGTAGAGGTGTCAGGATGTATCTGGTGTAATTCTGTAGTAGAGGTGTCAGGATGTATCTGGTGTAATTCTGTAGTAGAGGTGTCAGGATGTATCTGGTGTAATTCTGTAGTAGAGGTGTCAGGATGTATCTGGTGTAATTCTGTAGTAGAGGTGTCAGGATGTATCTGGTGTAATTCTGTAGTAGAGGTGTCAGGATGTATCTGGTGTAATTCTGTAGTAGAGGTGTCAGGATGTATCTGGTGTAATTCTGTAGTAGAGGTGTCAGGATGTATCTGGTGTAATTCTGTAGTAGAGGTGTCAGGATGTATCTGGTGTAATTCTGTAGTAGAGGTGTCAGGATGTATCTGGTGTAATTCTGTAGTAGAGGTGTCAGGATGTATCTGGTGTAATTCTGTAGTAGAGGTGTCAGGATGTATCTGGTGTAATTCTGTAGTAGAGGTGTCAGGATGTATCTGGTGTAATTCTGTAGTAGAGGTGTCAGGATGTATCTGGTGTAATTCTGTAGTAGAGGTGTCAGGATGTATCTGGTGTAATTCTGTAGTAGAGGTGTCAGGATGTATCTGGTGTAATTCTGTAGTAGAGGTGTCAGGATGTATCTGGTGTAATTCTGTAGTAGAGGTGTCAGGATGTATCTGGTGTAATTCTGTAGTAGAGGTGTCAGGATGTATCTGGTGTAATTCTGTAGTAGAGGTGTCAGGATGTATCTGGTGTAATTCTGTAGTAGAGGTGTCAGGATGTATCTGGTGTAATTCTGTAGTAGAGGTGTCAGGATGTATCTGGTGTAATTCTGTAGTAGAGGTGTCAGGATGTATCTGGTGTAATTCTGTAGTAGAGGTGTCAGGATGTATCTGGTGTAATTCTGTAGTAGAGGTGTCAGGATGTATCTGGTGTAATTCTGTAGTAGAGGTGTCAGGATGTATCTGGTGTAATTCTGTAGTAGAGGTGTCAGGATGTATCTGGTGTAATTCTGTAGTAGAGGTGTCAGGATGTATCTGGTGTAATTCTGTAGTAGAGGTGTCAGGATGTATCTGGTGTAATTCTGTAGTAGAGGTGTCAGGATGTATCTGGTGTAATTCTGTAGTAGAGGTGTCAGGATGTATCTGGTGTAATTCTGTAGTAGAGGTGTCAGGATGTATCTGGTGTAATTCTGTAGTAGAGGTGTCAGGATGTATCTGGTGTAATTCTGTAGTAGAGGTGTCAGGATGTATCTGGTGTAATTCTGTAGTAGAGGTGTCAGGATGTATCTGGTGTAATTCTGTAGTAGAGGTGTCAGGATGTATCTGGTGTAATTCTGTAGTAGAGGTGTCAGGATGTATCTGGTGTAATTCTGTAGTAGAGGTGTCAGGATGTATCTGGTGTAATTCTGTAGTAGAGGTGTCAGGATGTATCTGGTGTAATTCTGTAGTAGAGGTGTCAGGATGTATCTGGTGTAATTCTGTAGTAGAGGTGTCAGGATGTATCTGGTGTAATTCTGTAGTAGAGGTGTCAGGATGTATCTGGTGTAATTCTGTAGTAGAGGTGTCAGGATGTATCTGGTGTAATTCTGTAGTAGAGGTGTCAGGATGTATCTGGTGTAATTCTGTAGTAGAGGTGTCAGGATGTATCTGGTGTAATTCTGTAGTAGAGGTGTCAGGATGTATCTGGTGTAATTCTGTAGTAGAGGTGTCAGGATGTATCTGGTGTAATTCTGTAGTAGAGGTGTCAGGATGTATCTGGTGTAATTCTGTAGTAGAGGTGTCAGGATGTATCTGGTGTAATTCTGTAGTAGAGGTGTCAGGATGTATCTGGTGTAATTCTGTAGTAGAGGTGTCAGGATGTATCTGGTGTAATTCTGTAGTAGAGGTGTCAGGATGTATCTGGTGTAATTCTGTAGTAGAGGTGTCAGGATGTATCTGGTGTAATTCTGTAGTAGAGGTGTCAGGATGTATCTGGTGTAATTCTGTAGTAGAGGTGTCAGGATGTATCTGGTGTAATTCTGTAGTAGAGGTGTCAGGATGTATCTGGTGTAATTCTGTAGTAGAGGTGTCAGGATGTATCTGGTGTAATTCTGTAGTAGAGGTGTCAGGATGTATCTGGTGTAATTCTGTAGTAGAGGTGTCAGGATGTATCTGGTGTAATTCTGTAGTAGAGGTGTCAGGATGTATCTGGTGTAATTCTGTAGTAGAGGTGTCAGGATGTATCTGGTGTAATTCTGTAGTAGAGGTGTCAGGATGTATCTGGTGTAATTCTGTAGTAGAGGTGTCAGGATGTATCTGGTGTAATTCTGTAGTAGAGGTGTCAGGATGTATCTGGTGTAATTCTGTAGTAGAGGTGTCAGGATGTATCTGGTGTAATTCTGTAGTAGAGGTGTCAGGATGTATCTGGTGTAATTCTGTAGTAGAGGTGTCAGGATGTATCTGGTGTAATTCTGTAGTAGAGGTGTCAGGATGTATCTGGTGTAATTCTGTAGTAGAGGTGTCAGGATGTATCTGGTGTAATTCTGTAGTAGAGGTGTCAGGATGTATCTGGTGTAATTCTGTAGTAGAGGTGTCAGGATGTATCTGGTGTAATTCTGTAGTAGAGGTGTCAGGATGTATCTGGTGTAATTCTGTAGTAGAGGTGTCAGGATGTATCTGGTGTAATTCTGTAGTAGAGGTGTCAGGATGTATCTGGTGTAATTCTGTAGTAGAGGTGTCAGGATGTATCTGGTGTAATTCTGTAGTAGAGGTGTCAGGATGTATCTGGTGTAATTCTGTAGTAGAGGTGTCAGGATGTATCTGGTGTAATTCTGTAGTAGAGGTGTCAGGATGTATCTGGTGTAATTCTGTAGTAGAGGTGTCAGGATGTATCTGGTGTAATTCTGTAGTAGAGGTGTCAGGATGTATCTGGTGTAATTCTGTAGTAGAGGTGTCAGGATGTATCTGGTGTAATTCTGTAGTAGAGGTGTCAGGATGTATCTGGTGTAATTCTGTAGTAGAGGTGTCAGGATGTATCTGGTGTAATTCTGTAGTAGAGGTGTCAGGATGTATCTGGTGTAATTCTGTAGTAGAGGTGTCAGGATGTATCTGGTGTAATTCTGTAGTAGAGGTGTCAGGATGTATCTGGTGTAATTCTGTAGTAGAGGTGTCAGGATGTATCTGGTGTAATTCTGTAGTAGAGGTGTCAGGATGTATCTGGTGTAATTCTGTAGTAGAGGTGTCAGGATGTATCTGGTGTAATTCTGTAGTAGAGGTGTCAGGATGTATCTGGTGTAATTCTGTAGTAGAGGTGTCAGGATGTATCTGGTGTAATTCTGTAGTAGAGGTGTCAGGATGTATCTGGTGTAATTCTGTAGTAGAGGTGTCAGGATGTATCTGGTGTAATTCTGTAGTAGAGGTGTCAGGATGTATCTGGTGTAATTCTGTAGTAGAGGTGTCAGGATGTATCTGGTGTAATTCTGTAGTAGAGGTGTCAGGATGTATCTGGTGTAATTCTGTAGTAGAGGTGTCAGGATGTATCTGGTGTAATTCTGTAGTAGAGGTGTCAGGATGTATCTGGTGTAATTCTGTAGTAGAGGTGTCAGGATGTATCTGGTGTAATTCTGTAGTAGAGGTGTCAGGATGTATCTGGTGTAATTCTGTAGTAGAGGTGTCAGGATGTATCTGGTGTAATTCTGTAGTAGAGGTGTCAGGATGTATCTGGTGTAATTCTGTAGTAGAGGTGTCAGGATGTATCTGGTGTAATTCTGTAGTAGAGGTGTCAGGATGTATCTGGTGTAATTCTGTAGTAGAGGTGTCAGGATGTATCTGGTGTAATTCTGTAGTAGAGGTGTCAGGATGTATCTGGTGTAATTCTGTAGTAGAGGTGTCAGGATGTATCTGGTGTAATTCTGTAGTAGAGGTGTCAGGATGTATCTGGTGTAATTCTGTAGTAGAGGTGTCAGGATGTATCTGGTGTAATTCTGTAGTAGAGGTGTCAGGATGTATCTGGTGTAATTCTGTAGTAGAGGTGTCAGGATGTATCTGGTGTAATTCTGTAGTAGAGGTGTCAGGATGTATCTGGTGTAATTCTGTAGTAGAGGTGTCAGGATGTATCTGGTGTAATTCTGTAGTAGAGGTGTCAGGATGTATCTGGTGTAATTCTGTAGTAGAGGTGTCAGGATGTATCTGGTGTAATTCTGTAGTAGAGGTGTCAGGATGTATCTGGTGTAATTCTGTAGTAGAGGTGTCAGGATGTATCTGGTGTAATTCTGTAGTAGAGGTGTCAGGATGTATCTGGTGTAATTCTGTAGTAGAGGTGTCAGGATGTATCTGGTGTAATTCTGTAGTAGAGGTGTCAGGATGTATCTGGTGTAATTCTGTAGTAGAGGTGTCAGGATGTATCTGGTGTAATTCTGTAGTAGAGGTGTCAGGATGTATCTGGTGTAATTCTGTAGTAGAGGTGTCAGGATGTATCTGGTGTAATTCTGTAGTAGAGGTGTCAGGATGTATCTGGTGTAATTCTGTAGTAGAGGTGTCAGGATGTATCTGGTGTAATTCTGTAGTAGAGGTGTCAGGATGTATCTGGTGTAATTCTGTAGTAGAGGTGTCAGGATGTATCTGGTGTAATTCTGTAGTAGAGGTGTCAGGATGTATCTGGTGTAATTCTGTAGTAGAGGTGTCAGGATGTATCTGGTGTAATTCTGTAGTAGAGGTGTCAGGATGTATCTGGTGTAATTCTGTAGTAGAGGTGTCAGGATGTATCTGGTGTAATTCTGTAGTAGAGGTGTCAGGATGTATCTGGTGTAATTCTGTAGTAGAGGTGTCAGGATGTATCTGGTGTAATTCTGTAGTAGAGGTGTCAGGATGTATCTGGTGTAATTCTGTAGTAGAGGTGTCAGGATGTATCTGGTGTAATTCTGTAGTAGAGGTGTCAGGATGTATCTGGTGTAATTCTGTAGTAGAGGTGTCAGGATGTATCTGGTGTAATTCTGTAGTAGAGGTGTCAGGATGTATCTGGTGTAATTCTGTAGTAGAGGTGTCAGGATGTATCTGGTGTAATTCTGTAGTAGAGGTGTCAGGATGTATCTGGTGTAATTCTGTAGTAGAGGTGTCAGGATGTATCTGGTGTAATTCTGTAGTAGAGGTGTCAGGATGTATCTGGTGTAATTCTGTAGTAGAGGTGTCAGGATGTATCTGGTGTAATTCTGTAGTAGAGGTGTCAGGATGTATCTGGTGTAATTCTGTAGTAGAGGTGTCAGGATGTATCTGGTGTAATTCTGTAGTAGAGGTGTCAGGATGTATCTGGTGTAATTCTGTAGTAGAGGTGTCAGGATGTATCTGGTGTAATTCTGTAGTAGAGGTGTCAGGATGTATCTGGTGTAATTCTGTAGTAGAGGTGTCAGGATGTATCTGGTGTAATTCTGTAGTAGAGGTGTCAGGATGTATCTGGTGTAATTCTGTAGTAGAGGTGTCAGGATGTATCTGGTGTAATTCTGTAGTAGAGGTGTCAGGATGTATCTGGTGTAATTCTGTAGTAGAGGTGTCAGGATGTATCTGGTGTAATTCTGTAGTAGAGGTGTCAGGATGTATCTGGTGTAATTCTGTAGTAGAGGTGTCAGGATGTATCTGGTGTAATTCTGTAGTAGAGGTGTCAGGATGTATCTGGTGTAATTCTGTAGTAGAGGTGTCAGGATGTATCTGGTGTAATTCTGTAGTAGAGGTGTCAGGATGTATCTGGTGTAATTCTGTAGTAGAGGTGTCAGGATGTATCTGGTGTAATTCTGTAGTAGAGGTGTCAGGATGTATCTGGTGTAATTCTGTAGTAGAGGTGTCAGGATGTATCTGGTGTAATTCTGTAGTAGAGGTGTCAGGATGTATCTGGTGTAATTCTGTAGTAGAGGTGTCAGGATGTATCTGGTGTAATTCTGTAGTAGAGGTGTCAGGATGTATCTGGTGTAATTCTGTAGTAGAGGTGTCAGGATGTATCTGGTGTAATTCTGTAGTAGAGGTGTCAGGATGTATCTGGTGTAATTCTGTAGTAGAGGTGTCAGGATGTATCTGGTGTAATTCTGTAGTAGAGGTGTCAGGATGTATCTGGTGTAATTCTGTAGTAGAGGTGTCAGGATGTATCTGGTGTAATTCTGTAGTAGAGGTGTCAGGATGTATCTGGTGTAATTCTGTAGTAGAGGTGTCAGGATGTATCTGGTGTAATTCTGTAGTAGAGGTGTCAGGATGTATCTGGTGTAATTCTGTAGTAGAGGTGTCAGGATGTATCTGGTGTAATTCTGTAGGTTAGGAGCGTAAATTCGCTAAGATCGTAAGTCTGAATCGATCGCAAGCACTTAAGATCTTAAGTGCTGCGAATCTTTAAGATCTTAAGGATTTGCATGGAAATGGGCGGGGGGAGGCAGGGAAATGAGGGAAAGTGGGCGCGGGCTGACACTTAGGATCTTAAATGAACGCTACCACGTCACTTAAGATCCCAAATGACAGCGCAGAGTTAGGGCTAGTCAATGGTGGTCTAACTTTAAGATCTGCTGCTGTTTGCAAGGGGAGTGACTCTTTATGCAGTGGGCTGTAACCTGCTAAGATCTTAACATTAGATGCGTATATTTGCGATCTTTTCGCAATCGCATCTCTGAATCAGCCCCCATATGTATGTCTCTAAGTCCGATTTACAAATCCGTGCGTAATAGACTTCCGTGCCTAAATCCTATGTATCTTGCATAAAAAAAGGTACTAAGCATGCGCAATTCATCCGTATCTAAAAATACGCACGCAATAATTATAAGCATGAATCTGGTCCCATATCTCCAATGTTTAATTAAGTATTTTATAGGCTCAGAACAATCACAATGATTATTATTATTATTACCACGGGACTGATCCAGACTTAGGACTGTATTCACAGATCCATCAGGTAAAGGTTCGCCAATATACACACGGACGGTAAGCAAGGTAACACCCATGACACTACTCTCACACCACGCAGATGGGCTGACGGCGACCTACGAGTATCTTTAAGTGTGCATTTCCGTGCGTATAATAGATCTGTATGTGCGTATCTACCTCACCGCCCTCAAATGGTCATTTAAATGCTTCCCCCCCACCCACTTACACGGATCTATCTCTGGGCGCAATATAACCACGCCCCTGTACGGATCTTCCCACGTGCGATTCACAAGTCCGTGGCTACTGGACTTCCGTGCGTAAAATCAACGTAGATTGCGTAAATTTAGTTACTACGCCTGCGCGGTTCATCGGATCGTAAAAATACGCACGGAACTGCCCGAAAAAACGGATCTCTAAATACAGTCCTTTACTGATGGAAAAGTGGAGATGTTGCTCACAGCAGCCAGTCAGATTCTAAAGACCGCGCTTAGGCAATCTGCGTACAGAAATGGTAGGTAGATAGTGTAAATAAGATACTATGCAGGTGGAGTAGCTTAATTCTTAGAACAACGTATGTAAGACGAAAACTACGGAACTGTGAATCCGGACCGTTGTCTGTAAGGGCATAGGACTAGAATAGAGACCTCCTCTGTGGCCAAGTATTCATGCAGTCTGGAGAGCCGGTAGATCTGGAAACATGTCAGTAGTGGCTAAAATTATGTAAGGAATTTGCATCTCCCCTTTTCCCCAGGTAGAGAAGCTGAGTGAGTACAAATAGCTGTGAGCGAGGAGCCTCTACCAGGACATGAACAACAAACACACATTCTGCAACCTCTGTTCTAGAATAAATCATAGAGAGTTTGTCCAACAAAATTGACATTCCTGCAAGAACTCTGTTACTATGTACCCAGCACACAGGAACGCTGTATATAGATACTTCTATTAGGGCAGAGACATCTCTCACATCTTCTGCTATGACGGAGATCTTTCTGGTGGTCTCTTCTTGGACACAGATCTGTCCGGTGGCCTCTTCTAGGATGGAGATCTGTCTGGTGGCCTCTTCTATTACAAAGATCTGTCTGGTGGACTCTTCTAGGATGGAGACCTGTCTGGTGGCCTCTTCTAGGATGGAGATCTGTCTGGTGGTCTCTTCTAGGATGGAGATCTGTCTGGTGGTCTCTTCTAGGATGGAGATCTATCTGGTGGTCTCTTCTAAGACACAGATCTGTCTGGTGGCCTCTTCTAGGATGGAGATCTGTCTGGTGGCCTCTTCTAGGATGGAGATCTATCTGGTGACCTCTTCTAGGATGGATATCTGCCTGGTAGCCTTTGATATGTTAGAGAACTGTCTTGCAGCCTCTGAAACCTATCTTGGGACCTCTACAAGTGTTGAATTTATGCAATTCTCTTTATTGTCTACATTCTGTGCTTGGTGAAGAGGTCTCTAGTGTAATGCAACTCTAATGCTCCCTTCAACTCATCAACATCTACACAGTTTATTCATGTACTGGACTGTTCATTCACTGACCATCATTACATCCCTGCACCACATATTCATTCACTGACCAGCATTACATCCCTGCAACACTTATTCATTCACTGACCAGCATTACATCCCTGCACCACATATTCATTCACTGACCAGCATTACATCCCTGCACCACATATTCATTCACTGACCAGCATTACATCCCTGCAACACTTATTCATTCACTGACCAGCATTACATCCCTGCACCACATATTCATTCACTGACCAGCATTACATCCCTGCACCACATAATCATTCACTGACCATTATTACATCCCTGCACCACATATTCATTCACTGACCATTATTACATCCCTGCACCACATATTCATTCACTGACCAGCATTACATCCCTGCACCACATATTCATTCACTGACCAGCATTACATCCCTGCACCATACTATCACATACACTGTCACATCACTGCATCCTCTATCACAATACACAGTCACATCACTGCTTCCTCTGTCACGATACACAGTCACATCACTGCTTCCTCTGTCGCTTCCTCTGTCACGATACACAGTCACATCACTGCTTCCTCTGTCACGATATACAGTCACATCAATGCATCCTGTGTCATGACACACAGTCACATCACTATATCCTCTGTCACAATACACAGTCACATCACTGCTTCCTCTATCATGATACACAGCCACATCACTGCATCCTCTATCATGATACACAGTCACATCACTGCATCCTCTATCATGATACACAGTTACATCACTGCATCCTCTATCACAATACACAGTCATATCACTGCTTCCTTTATCACAATACACAGTCACATCACTGCTTCCTCTGTCACGATACACAGTCACATCACTGCATCCTCTGTCACAATACACAGTCACATCACTGTATCCTCTATCATGATACACAGTCACATCACTGCTTCCTCTGTCACGATATACAGTCACATCACTGCATCCTGTGTCATGACACACAGTCACATCACTATATCCTCTGTCACAATACACAGTCACATCACTGCTTCCTCTGTCACAATATACAGTCACATCACTGCATCTTGTGTCACGATACACAGTCACATCACTGCATCCTCTGTCACGATACACAGTCACATCACTGCTTCCTCTGTCACAATACACAGTCACATCACTGCATCCTCTATCACAATACAGAGTCACATCACTGCATCCTCTATCATGATACACAGTCACATCACTATTTCCTTTGTCACGATACACAGTCTCATCACTGCTTCCTCTGTCACGATATACAGTCACATCACTGCATCCTGTGTCATGACACGCAGTCACATCACTATATCCTCTGTCACAATACACAGTCATATCACTGCTTCCTCTATCATGATACACAGTCACATCACTGCATCCTCTATCACGATACACAGTCACATCACTGCTTCCTCTGTCACGATACACAGTCACATCACTGCTTCCTCTATCACGATACACAGTCACAACTCTGCACCCTCTATCATGATACACAGTCACATCACTGCTTCCTCTGTCATGATACACAGTCACATCACTGCATCCTCTATCATGATATACAGTCTCATCACTGCATCCTCTATCATGATACACAGTCACATCACTGCATCCTCTATCATGATACACAGTCACATCACTGCTTCCTCTATCATGATACACAGTCACATCACTGCATCCTCTATCATGATACACAGCCTTATCACTGATTCCTATGTTACCATATACACTGCGTCCCTTTTGCCACTCTTATTGCTCGCACTCTTCAGTCCAGTGAATGAAGTAAATCATCTTTCTGCCGCCTCACCTCTCATCCCTGTGGTCACCTCCATCCAGACCCTGCCTCCCATTCTATCACATTCAGCCTCCTTCCATGCCGCCTCTCTCCCTGACCGTCTCTCCGGAAAACTATCTCACAGTGTAAGGCAGACACCTGCGCTCCCTCTACTCCTTTCCGTACCGATGTCTGATTTCTTTGTTACAGCTTGTAACACTTGTGTAAGATGCCAGCTGGGTGGTGTTACGGATGCTGTGATTACATCGTTTGGTTTTAATTCCAGATAATCTACAGCCCCCGAAGTGCATCGACTTGTCCAGCAATTTATTTCCAAGACTCTAAACCCTGCATTCACAGTCTTTAAGTTGCTCCCCCCTCTCCTCATGTCCCCATGCTGTAGCCTCTCCTCCGCATACACCTTTTAACTCTCACAGCCTGAAGAAGACATCTGCTGCACTCACCTTCCCTCTGACACCCTGCTCATCCCCTTTCAGCCTCACACTTTCCCTGGATGAGCGCAAGCCTCTCTGCCTCACCGCTGCTTGCTCCTGCCTACCCCCCCCCCC
>WWET01002901.1:26399-57791 GCA_011038615.1 Limnodynastes dumerilii | reverse complement strand
GCTATAGGGGGCACATGCTTTTGTCCCGCCCCTTTATATATCTGTGTGTGTGTATATATATATATATATATATATATACACTGGCGTAGCTATAGGGTTTTGGGTGGCAAAAAATAGGAAGATAGGCAAGTATAATAATAACATGCGAAATTCTAGTGTAAATTTCATTTTCGATGGGGAGGGTTTGAACCCCCAAACCCCCCCCCTTAGCTACGCCAGTGTATATATACATACAGTTGCATGATGTCTGTGACATTGTTGTGTGACAAACAAACACTTTTATATATTATGCGATTTATTGAGTGGGTTTCTCTTGTGCTATTTATTGCTTTGTAAGACGTATTATTGGTATAATAGTAAGTAATATAGGACCGTATTCACACTTGAGTGCGGAGTAAGTACACACGGATTAGCAAATATACGCGCCTAAGTGGCAAGGCAACACCCATGACATTCCGCTCACATTTACGGACTTAAGATGACTTCCGCCTCCATAGGGAAACCTTAACTCTGCGTGCGTATATTTGTGCTTTAGTTGCTTAGGTACATGTGTACTTTCTTATCTGCGCCCATGTTAGGCCTTGTTATTACGCCCATAACCGCGCCCATGTTAGGCCATGTTAATACGCCCATAACCGCACCCATGTTAGGCCATGTTAATGCCTCCCCCACCCACTTTCATGTAACTTCCTAATGAATTTCTGTGCTGAAATCCTACGTAGCTTGCGTAAAAAAAGTTACCACGCACGGGAAAACACGGTCCATCATCTGATATACCTGGGCCGTCACCCGCTGTGTTTCATTGGGACCATTGAGCTCTCTGCCGGCAGGGTGGAAGGTTCGGAGTATTCCAGAGAGTGGTTTTTCTAGGAGATTTAGTGGTTTACCTCATGTTTGTCTAGTAAAGTCTCTGACATTACAGCAGGATCAGACTCTTTACAGGCCTTTCCCGGCTGCACGCAGTGTAGCAAAACATCAACAGTCCACCCCCTAAACCCAGAATGTAGAGATCCGGATCCGGATTAACGCCAAGGGCCAGATTTACTAAGCTGCGGGAATGAAAAAGTGGAGATGTTACCTTTAGCAACCAATCAGATTTGAGCTGACATTCTCTAGTATGTAAAAAGAAAGTGAGAGCTAGAACCTAACCGTAACCTCTTCTCAGCCTAACACTAACCCTCCATATCCTGCAGTCTAAGCTTAACCCTTCTCTCTCTGCAGCCTAACACCAACCTTCCCAGAGCTAGAATCTGATTGGTTGCTAAAGGCAACATCTCCACTTTTCCAAACCCGCACTTTAGTAAACCTGGCCCCAAGTAGGCGAATTCCATGTGCAAAAAAAGCATTTCTTGCAATATATGCGCGCATCTAAATGATGCGGATCACCATGCCGATGATTTTCGGCAGATCAGATCCTGGCACTGAAATGACAACCAACCGTAGTGTGTATATGGCACTCTGCGATGACACAATACCTTCCCTTTACTGCAGCCTAACCTTAATCCCCTGCTCTTCATAACCGTCCCTGTTCCACATTCTAAACCTAACCGTAACCTCTCCTCAGCTTAACACTAACCCTCCATATCCTGCAGTCTAAGCTTAACCCTTCTCTCTCTGCAGCCTAACACCAACTTTCCTTTCTAGCAGCTTAACCTTAACCATCCCATTTCAGCAGCTTAACCTTAACCGTTCCCATTGCTACTCATTCCCAATAAAACTTTTAATGGCCGCATTGACACAGCTGCGATTAAACTGATGGCTGCATCCGTGTCAAAAATGGGATTGCCGCAGCAACAACTACACCCCGCATCTTAGCACCTTGATCTTGAGATCAGATCCAGAGCCACGTTTTGTAAACGTCATTGTAAAAGTATTCACACCCTCTCTAAGTGCCAGATTTACTAAGCTGCGGGTTTGGAAATGTGGAGATGCTGCCCATAGCAACCAATCAGATTCTAGCTCTCACTTTCTTCTTACATACTAGAGAATGTCTGCTGAAATCTGATTGGTTGCTATGGGCAACATCTCCACTCTTCCAAATTCACAGTTTAGTAAATCTGGCCCTTGGCGTTAATCCGGATCCGGATCAGATTCCAGATGACATTCTCTAATGTGTAATAGGAAAGTGAGAGATAGAATCTGATTGGTTGCTATGGGCAACAGCTTTTCCAAACTCGCAGCTTAGTAAATCTGGCCCTAAGCCTGTCACCAAATATATATTCAATGCAAAAATGCATTTTCTGTTCCATCCGCCACTTCCCTGAGAGTATTTAAGGTTCTGCAGAATAAACGTCTCCTTATCGATAAAATACTTATTATTAATTTATTTTTTATCATCGCCATTTCAGTGCTTGCCACTCAGTATAAGCTGTACAGGAGGTATACCATGTGCCCTCCTTACTCCTGTGTATGCAAAGAGCTGAAAATAGATGGCAAGCTCTTGGGAACAAAGCAAAGTGTTGATTAGGTCTCTGCAGTGCAGCCTATGCATTTGGTCCAGCTAAAGCCAATGTTTACAGAGGAGATAGGGCCGGGGAGCCTTGTTCAGGGGGTTAATAGGGAATGGCAGGGGGTGGATGATGGCTTCTCTCTGGGGGACAGCTGGTGAGTTAATTAGCCGGAGCTGCAAAGATGGTGACTGGGGGCTTTGGTGTTTTGCTAAGCAGTCAGGCCATTCACACCTCTGGAGATTGTGTATTTGTTTAACCAAGGTGACCTTCTCCCTCCTGAAACGGCTTAACACCAAGGGCCCGGATTGACTAAGCTGCGGGTTTGGGAAAGTGGAGATGTTGCCCGTAGCAACCAATCAGAATCTAGCTGACATTTTTTAGTATGTAATAGGAAAGTGAGAGCCGGAATCTGATTGGTTGCTATAGCAACCAACCTAATTTATCTCAAGTTGCGGTTAGAGGACTCTGTAGGTGGGTATATAATTGTGAGGAGAGACATCTTCATATTTCTGACCCCCCTGAATATGGGGATTGGTGAGGATTGTCTCATCTGGAATACTGTGTCCAGTTCTGGAGGCCATAGCTCCAGAAGAACATCAGTCATGGCTGCTGGATTTCTGGGAGCTGTTGGAGGGTAGAAAGTCATGCCTGTATGGGGGCAGGGCTTGATGATGCAATTTATGCAAATCATGTGCTGAAGCCCCACCCCTGTCCATCAACACTACTATTCATAGTCTTACTGGGAGGCGGGGCTTCATTACGCATATTACATCATCAAGTCCCGCCCAATTCCTAGTAGCGCTAAGAATTACAGTACTGATAGGAAGGGGCCATGATTTGCATAAACTCACAGCCCCAAACCCATTGCAGGAGACACCATACAGAGAGAGACTAGAGGAAGTAACACAGGGTTGACTACTTTTAAAAGCTTCCCTCTGGGAGATCCTGGAGGGAAGCCATAGCTGCATGCAGGGGCGGGGCTTAACATTGTGATTTATGCAAATCACGTCATTAGGCTCCACCCCTTTACTGTCAATTCATAGGAATGGAAGTGGGGCTAGGTGACGCAATATGTGTCATCAAATCCCTCCCTGTCCTTAGCAACACTAGTAAACTAGGGCCTGATTCAGAGATCCGGAACTAACCATAGTTCCGTGCGTATATTTAGGGTCGGGTCGATTTTGCATCAACTGCGCATGCAGTTAAGGTCGGAAATGCCTCAAGGTCGGACTTGTGAACCGGGCGGGGAATAATGCGACCCTAAGTGCGGCGGAAATATACGGACCTAAGGATTTGCATAGAGATGGGCGGGGGGAGGCATTTAGATGAGGGAAAGTGGGCGTGATTACAGAGTTAGGGCCCTAAATATACGCAACTAATACACATAGGGTCGGAAGTGAGTGCGGTCAGTTAGGGCAAGTCTATGGAGGTGGAAGTTCCGGCCGGAGCGGAGCCGGAAGTGAGTGCGGCCAGATAGGGCAAGTCTATGGAGGTGGAAGTTTAGGTCCGGCCGGAGGTTGCGAGGGGAGTGACTGTTTATTCTGGTGGGTTTAACCTGTTCCGACCTGCCATTTAGATGCGTATATTTGCGGCCCAATCGCCGACGGATCTCTGAATCAGGGCCCTAGTGTTGCCAGGCAGGGGGTCAGGACTTGAGGCCGTGGTTTCATGGAAACCACGAGCCTCAGGTCCCTTGCAAGAGATTTGCCGGCTCTCCTGGGATACTGGGAAAACAGTCTCCCAGACATTCCGGGAGAGTCGGCAACCCTGAAGTAACATGTATAGCTTGGAGCAGAGAAGAGCAACTAAAATGGTCCATGGCCTGTGTCACACAGCATACAGAGACAGGCTAGAGGAACTGAACTTGCATAGCTTGGAGCAGAGAAGGGCAATGTATTAGGACACCAGTGTGTATACACTGGTGGGTGGTAGGTTCTGAGGAAATGTACAGAAAAATGACTCCACTGAAAGAGTAGTTGATACGTGGAATGACCTGCTACAAATCTGAGCGATCAGAGCGAGAGTAACCAATCAGATGTACACATGCCTCCCATCATAACCTAGAATGCCGATGTCTGTCCCATCTGCGTGCAGCCATGCTTTCTCTCTGTAACTTGACGTTAGCGCTTTGTAACCAGGATGTCTCGGGGAATCTTGCTGGGGGTGTGAACTCCCTGAATTGTCGCCAATTACCCAGCGCTGCATAACCTGCTGATATCCATCTCTCCCCTTCCTCCGTCTACAAATGGCATTTCCAGCCGGAGGAAAGCGCGCAGGCTGCATAGAGGGGGCCCCCGACCTCCTGTCTCCGTGTATGAATCCTCAGCCTCCAGCCGTCTCGGTAATATATACTGACAGAGGTGATACCTGCTAACCACTCACACATTACTAAATATAAAAGGCAGAACATGACGGGAGCCGGGGGACACGCAGAGGAATTTCATTCTATCGGAAATCTATCTTCTCCGTCCCTCTATTCTCTAAACATGGCGCCCTGGTCAGTCCCTGACCCGGGATCCTCTCCGCGCTCTATAATAATGCCATGGAATCTTCAGATGATCCTGTGAGAGCAGCTTGATTCTAACCTGTCCCTGTCCCTGTGTTTACCCTTTCCAGGGCTGCCACGGGACCTCTCTCACCCAGCATGAGGGAGGGAGATGTTGTACTTGATTTGCGCTTAAGAGTGAGTTAGGTACGGACAGATCCACACCTATCTCACCTGTCCTGCATCTAACCTCTCCCATTTTTAGGTACCTTAAGAAGAAAACTACGCACGGACAATGCCCCCCCCCCCCCTTCCCCAACACGGCTAATCTAAACCCACTTCTACCTAAACACTCCCCGAGGCAGCATTAGCACGCCTCTTTCTTACTAAACTACTTAGTGTGGTGTTTAAAGACTGCACGGTCTAATATAACTGGTACGTAGCTTGTGGAAATTGCGTAGTAGGGCATTTCTATAGATTCTGCACTTAAGAAGCAATTGAGGGTAAATAGGGTCTAGGGTCAGTATAGTTTTAAATAAACAACTGGGCAGACTGGATGGGCCATGTGGCTCTTATCTGCCGTCACTTTCTATGTTTCTTCAGCGTGAATCAGGTCCCATGTCTGATTTCTCAAGCAGTGTTGACTGGTTTTTGTGTCCACAACAAATTGGGTGCAGATAAGGACACCAGGACCCCGACACAGGTCAGGGGAACCTGGTGTTTACTAGAAGGGTGTGTCCCTGATAAACGGATATATCTCCCCCATATTTTCTCTGCGAGGGGGTCTGCTTATTTTATAACTCTACTTTTAGTGCATTTGCATTATCACTGAAGGGCTCACACATAACATAACCACCATTTCCATTATACATTACAGTCAAGTACCCTGTACTTGCGTTTTGCTTAGGGATACACAATGATCCCTCAGGGATGCCCAACATATCTGGTTATGTAGCTGCAATATGCTTGGCTGCAGTATGTCTGACTTCATTGTGCTTAGCTGCAACATGCTTGATTGCATTATGCTTCGCTGCATTGTGCCTGACTGCACCATGTTGGCTGAATTGTGCTTGATTGCATTGTACTTGAATGCAATGTGCTTGAATGTAATGTGCTTGGCTGCATTATGCTTGACTTGCTTGTGCTTGCTTGCATTGTGCTTGGCTGCATTATGCTAGAGTGCCTTGTGCTTGCTTGCATTGTGCTTGGCTGCATTATGCTAGAGTGCCTTGTGCTTGCTTGCATTGTGCTTGGCTGCATTATGCTAGAGTGCCTTGTGCTTGCTTGCATTGTGCTTGGCTGCATTATGCTAGAGTGCCTTGTGCTTGCTTGCATTGTGCTTGGCTGCATTATGCTAGAGTGCCTTGTGCTTGCTTGCATTGTGCTTGGCTGAATTATGCTAGAGTGCCTTGTGCTTGATTGCATTGTGCTTGGCTGCATTATGCTTGACTGCCTTGTGCTTGATTGCATTGTGCTTGGCTGCATTACGCTAGACTGCCTTGTGCTTGATTGCATTGTGCTTGGCTGCATTATACTTGACTGCCTTGTGCTTGATTGCATTGTGCTTGGCTGCATTATACTTGACTGCCTTGTGCTTGATTGCATTGTGCTTGGCTGCATTATACTTGACTGCCTTGTGCTTGATTGCATTGTGCTTGGCTGCATTACGCTAGACTGCCTTGTGCTTGATTGCATTGTGCTTGGCTGCATTATACTTGACTGCCTTGTGCTTGATTGCATTGTGCTTGGCTGCATTATACTTGACTGCCTTGTGCTTGATTGCATTGTGCTTGGCTGCATTATACTTGACTGCCTTGTGCTTGATTGCATTGTGCTTGGCTGCATTATACTTGACTGCCTTGTGCTTGATTGCATTGTGCTTGGCTGCATTATACTTGACTGCCTTGTGCTTGATTGCATTGTGCTTGGCTGCATTATACTTGACTGCCTTGTGCTTGATTGCATTGTGCTTGGCTGCATTATACTTGACTGCCTTGTGCTTGATTGCATTGTGCTTGGCTGCATTATACTTGACTGCCTTGTGCTTGATTGCATTGTGCTTGGCTGCATTATACTTGACTGCCTTGTGCTTGATTGCATTGTGCTTGGCTGCATTATACTTGACTGCCTTGTGCTTGATTGCATTGTGCTTGGCTGCATTATACTTGACTGCCTTGTGCTTGATTGCATTGTGCTTGGCTGCATTATACTTGACTGCCTTGTGCTTGATTGCATTGTGCTTGGCTGCATTATACTTGACTGCCTTGTGCTTGATTGCATTGTGCTTGGCTGCATTATACTTGACTGCCTTGTGCTTGATTGCATTGTGCTTGGCTGCATTATACTTGACTGCCTTGTGCTTGATTGCATTGTGCTTGGCTGCATTATACTTGACTGCCTTGTGCTTGATTGCATTGTGCTTGGCTGCATTATACTTGACTGCCTTGTGCTTGATTGCATTGTGCTTGGCTGCATTATACTTGACTGCCTTGTGCTTGATTGCATTGTGCTTGGCTGCATTATACTTGACTGCCTTGTGCTTGATTGCATTGTGCTTGGCTGCATTATACTTGACTGCCTTGTGCTTGATTGCATTGTGCTTGGCTGCATTATACTTGACTGCCTTGTGCTTGATTGCATTGTGCTTGGCTGCATTATACTTGACTGCCTTGTGCTTGATTGCATTGTGCTTGGCTGCATTATACTTGACTGCCTTGTGCTTGATTGCATTGTGCTTGGCTGCATTATACTTGACTGCCTTGTGCTTGATTGCATTGTGCTTGGCTGCATTATACTTGACTGCCTTGTGCTTGATTGCATTGTGCTTGGCTGCATTATACTTGACTGCCTTGTGCTTGATTGCATTGTGCTTGGCTGCATTATACTTGACTGCCTTGTGCTTGATTGCATTGTGCTTGGCTGCATTATACTTGACTGCCTTGTGCTTGATTGCATTGTGCTTGGCTGCATTATACTTGACTGCCTTGTGCTTGATTGCATTGTGCTTGGCTGCATTATACTTGACTGCCTTGTGCTTGATTGCATTGTGCTTGGCTGCATTATACTTGACTGCCTTGTGCTTGATTGCATTGTGCTTGGCTGCATTATACTTGACTGCCTTGTGCTTGATTGCATTGTGCTTGGCTGCATTATACTTGACTGCCTTGTGCTTGATTGCATTGTGCTTGGCTGCATTATACTTGACTGCCTTGTGCTTGATTGCATTGTGCTTGGCTGCATTATACTTGACTGCCTTGTGCTTGATTGCATTGTGCTTGGCTGCATTATACTTGACTGCCTTGTGCTTGATTGCATTGTGCTTGGCTGCATTATACTTGACTGCCTTGTGCTTGATTGCATTGTGCTTGGCTGCATTATACTTGACTGCCTTGTGCTTGATTGCATTGTGCTTGGCTGCATTATACTTGACTGCCTTGTGCTTGATTGCATTGTGCTTGGCTGCATTATACTTGACTGCCTTGTGCTTGATTGCATTGTGCTTGGCTGCATTATACTTGACTGCCTTGTGCTTGATTGCATTGTGCTTGGCTGCATTATACTTGACTGCCTTGTGCTTGATTGCATTGTGCTTGGCTGCATTATACTTGACTGCCTTGTGCTTGATTGCATTGTGCTTGGCTGCATTATACTTGACTGCCTTGTGCTTGATTGCATTGTGCTTGGCTGCATTATACTTGACTGCCTTGTGCTTGATTGCATTGTGCTTGGCTGCATTATACTTGACTGCCTTGTGCTTGATTGCATTGTGCTTGGCTGCATTATACTTGACTGCCTTGTGCTTGATTGCATTGTGCTTGGCTGCATTATACTTGACTGCCTTGTGCTTGATTGCATTGTGCTTGGCTGCATTATACTTGACTGCCTTGTGCTTGATTGCATTGTGCTTGGCTGCATTATACTTGACTGCCTTGTGCTTGATTGCATTGTGCTTGGCTGCATTATACTTGACTGCCTTGTGCTTGATTGCATTGTGCTTGGCTGCATTATACTTGACTGCCTTGTGCTTGATTGCATTGTGCTTGGCTGCATTATACTTGACTGCCTTGTGCTTGATTGCATTGTGCTTGGCTGCATTATACTTGACTGCCTTGTGCTTGATTGCATTGTGCTTGGCTGCATTATACTTGACTGCCTTGTGCTTGATTGCATTGTGCTTGGCTGCATTATACTTGACTGCCTTGTGCTTGATTGCATTGTGCTTGGCTGCATTATACTTGACTGCCTTGTGCTTGATTGCATTGTGCTTGGCTGCATTATACTTGACTGCCTTGTGCTTGATTGCATTGTTTCAAATGTTTTGGAGAAAGGACTTGTCTGTCTGTGCTCAGTTACATACAGCTCTCAGGTCACAGGAGTCCACAGCAGCCATTAAGGAATTAGATTCTCCATCTCTCCTGGACCCAAGTTCCACACGTAACCCTCGTCATTGATCTGGATGTGTACATGTCCTATCCCAGCCTTGTAGAACTCACTATTCCCGCTGCTTGGACTGAAAACCAAAACATGTCACGTGTTCTTCAGGTCCTCTTTCTATATGCATGGAATGGCTCCTTCTCAAGTCTCCCCTGCAGAAGACGTGATTGGTGACCTCTTGGTTTTGGACAACTATTGTGTATGGTGATTGGTCAGTGTGTACAGGGCATAGGGAATACAATATATCTGTCTGTAGAAGGACACTGCTTGTCAGACGCCATCATTTGCTCTGATGTCCCATTAAGGTCTCCTGTCTTCTTTTCTTCTTCTTTATGATTAATCCTGTGTCTGTACACTGGTCACCTCAGCCATGGCATCCATTTCACACGTGTCGTGCGTTTGTATGCAGCATCACTGTGTATTTGTATGGGCTTTAATATGAAGGTGAAATAGAGCGGGTTACAAATGTTAAGTTTAGAATGTCGCATCTTTAAGTATTAGTCCAGCTATCAGTTAGAGACACGCATCTCATCTGGATACCTATGTCAGGAAAATTGCCACTTTATCTACATTTGCTTTCCCTAAAACTTGATGTCTAAGACAAATGCATTTGGTTATTTTAATATCAAAGCTGCCAACGTGGGGGGCGGGGCTTAACAGCGTGATATATGCAAATTGTGCCATTAAGCCCTGCCCCCTGTCAATCACTGCTAATATCTAGTGTTTCAGGGATAGGCGGGGCTTGATGACATCATCAAATCCCATCCATCCCTAGTAACTCTAGGGATTACTATAATGAGAGCCAGGGGGTCGGGACTTGCCAGCTCTCCAGAGATACAGAGAGAATACTGAGAGAACTGCCCAAATTTCGGGAGACTCCTAGATATTCTGGCAACCCTGTGTAATATATCAGGGTTGCTGACTTTAAATTTCTGTGAGATCTCGGAGGAAATAAGGAAATAAGTAAATGTTGGAATGGGGGCGTGGCATGATGCTGAAACGTTTAATGAAATTTGCATCATTAAGCTCCACCCCCTGTCTGTCAAAGCTTCAAATCATGCTGTTACTAGAGACGGGGGAGGGCTTGATGACACAATTTGCATAATTCAAGCCCCGCCTATCCTTACGAGCACTGAGGCTGCAGGAAATTTGCCTCACGGCTCACGGATATTTCGGGAGGGGGCGGCTACCATGAATATATTCACACCCCTGGGGGCAAATATCAGAGGGCTGAACCCTGACATTGCTCACTTGCTGCGCTGGTCAGGATTGCGGATGTTCTCAGAGGTGCGCTAATCCATCGCAACTTCGACCCATTCAAACTTAAGAACCTTGGGCCAGATCCAGACCTACGTACGACAGCCAAGTTACGCTTACTGTTAGCGTAATTTCGGCTGTTTGTACGTTTTGCGCAAGCGCACGGCAGATGTTATGATACGTAACTCTAGGCAGCCGTAACATTGTCGTAACTACGTACGAAGGGGCACGCCGACAATACGCTAGCCATGTTTATGCTAGCGGAGGGAGGGATTAAAATTGGGCAGTATGGGCTGGGTCTGGCAGTTGCGTCCGTCAGGACCATACATACGTGCGCGGTTACGCTAGGACAAGTTAAGGCAGGGTTTGGTAGACGTAAATCAGCAAAAGTACGTCCGTCATATGGGAGTGGCTAGTACTTACGGTAGTGTAAATACTCTACGCTAACAAACGTAACAATCTCTTATGTCTGGATCTACCCCAATGCGACACTTCTCTCACAGGTGCGGGGTTAGTTCACAAATGGGCGTTCTCTCTTAGTCCGGTTACAGTATAAACCTTTCCTCTACAGACTTTCGTACTTATGGGAATTTTTGCACGCTTGAGACGTGCGAGCGCGTGAAAAGCGGACGCACGGATTTTGTCGACTAATTTATCTCATTAAATCCTTTACCCGGGATTGGACAGAAATGGGACGCGCTCTCTGCACTGCGTCATAGACAATGATTCACGTTTTACGATCGGATCTGCGAATAATGGTTTCACAATCGCTGGGTCACAATATCCGTACATATGTGCAATCGCTCCTCTTACCACTCTCCGTCCAATAACAGACGTCCAATTGCCATAGATAAAAAATAAAAAGCTTTTGCGTTACGTTGGCGGAATATGGACCTTATGGATTTGGCGCAGGTAGAAGTATAGATTTGCCCATTGAAGAGATCTTAAATAAATACCCAGCAAAGATACATTACTGCAAAGTAACTGAAGCTAAAATAAACATAATTCCAGGTAGATCCCAGGGGTGAAACGTCAGATATACTTATCGTTTTTTTCAGGCAACAGGGCGCGCTCTGGGAACGCTGTAAGATTGGTCGGGAAGAGTTCATTGAAGCGCTAAAATATAATTTATCCTTTAGGGGCTGTAGACAGCCTCCAGGCCTTGAAACTGTTACTTGTTGTTTTGCAGTTGCGGCCGCTGGGATGCCTTGAGAGGAAGCAGGTGCCGTAATGCGCACGTGAAGCGTCCATCCGTAGTTTACCTACTAGGCTGTTTCTTAACTTCTGTGCAGTATAATCTTGTAGTCAATATGATTATAAAAAAAAGCACAGTGGTACTTTTATACTTAGCTTCACTTAGACATTGTTTCATCCTTTAGAGGAACGACGCGTTTCACAATTGCCATATCACTTCTTTATGCGCATTGTGGGCTGATCTGAATGTAAAGATTAATGCATCCTGCGTGCCGTACATCCGAGCGCAAATAATAGGAGACCATATGGGATCCAGAGGCGCAAACTGCTGCAAGACAAGAAGTAGGGCAGGATGCGTATATACACAGCAGCCAATCACAATGCAGCTGCATTACCAGATCCATTCCCTTTCCCCATACATTTTGTATTGCGTTTGGAAAGGTTAAATGATAACGCAGTGGTCTGAAATAGGTTGACCTGACCTCAGCCATTTTATTTTGTCTCTGAATGTTGTGGCCTGAACCAATCAGAATTCTTTATGAACATGTGATATCATTGCGGTGCCTCCAGCCCAGTCTGGGCTTCATACCTCAGTAATGACCCTGGAACGGATTCACAGATCCGGAGTGAGTTAGGTGCCTAACTCACCTGTCCAGCCTCCATCCTGACCCCCTTTTTAGGTTCCCTTACGGCAATCACGAGTGCCATAGGGCTACCGTAACTATCCGTGCAATGTCCGCATGGACATTGCCGCTACCTGCTCCCCCCCCTCCCACTTTTTCCCAACCCATTCCCGAGGGGGCATCCAACCCTGTTTCCTGATGCCCCCAATGTTTGCTGGTGAGAATGAACCATGGTAAACACAGTATTAAGACATTGGGGTAGATCCTGAACAACGTTTGCCGTACGTTTATTCGCGTAGCGTATTTTCGTGTGCGTAAATTCTCTACGCTCCCCTCGGCACACCCCTTGCACGGACGTATTTTGTGAAAATACGCTACCCAAACCCTACCTTAACTTTTCCAAACGTAACAGCATACGTCCGCTAACGGGCGTACAGACTACGCGAACGTACGCAGCTTAGCACGCCCATACTGTACACTTTAAATACACCCCCCCCGCCTACTTCACGTAAAACGCACGTATTGGTCACTAACGTAATTTTGGCACGCCCACACGTAAGTCCTTACGTTCGCAATACGTGATTTTTCCTTACGTTAGAAAATACGCTACGCGAATGTGCGTATTTTCTGCAGTGCGCATGCGCAATGCGTGCAAATCTGCGAATTTACGTGTCCGCCACACGTAAATTCGCAGAAATACGTAGTTCAGGATCTGCCCCATTATTATTATTATTATGATTAATATTGTTTATTAATAAGGTTTCCTGACCCTCTCTCACGGTGCACACGCTCATATTCCCTGCACGTGGGTTTGGAAAGTGAGCGCTATCACACAGGCCTTTGTTATTGGCTTTTTTTATTTTTAGGAATCTGAGGCTGTCAACTGTGAGACGTTATTACAGACATGGAAAGCATTGGTGACATTAAACACGGCTGAGGTGATTTATGGGATGGCATTCGGCGTATAGAAATATGCTCTATGGGGAGGCAGCGGAGGGCTAGTGTTACAGGCTGCCATTGTGACGGCCCAGGGTCCAGCGCACACACGTGGAGGCGAGCCGTCCTCTGTAATGCCTGCGCTGCTCCGCGGGGACAAACCGTCATCTGTATTACAGAGGACCTGACAGGGCAAACCAGAGGATTACTACAAGTGATATGTATAATCCCCATCTGCTGTCATCTCAGTGATCCCGAGGCCTTGTGGATGAATGCACAGTTTATATTAATCGTGGTTTATTGGTAACGTGTGCTTGGAATTTTCCTATGCAGGGATTATGCAGTTTAGGCTTTGCTGTAAAACTACAAGTCCCAGCATGCCCCAACAGCATAGACAGCTGGCCAAGCAGGATGGTACTTGTAGTTTCACAGCCCTCACTGTCACAATGCCAGTCTCATGCCTGGTATTTGGCTCTGTTTTGGCCCTAAACAGGCATTGGATTAGTTAGCGCTTTAACTAGCCGCCACAGGACATCTCCTCAAGGTAAAGTTTCCCAGCTCAACTCTAAATTAGAGTAAAAAAGTTCAGTGTTTGTGTGCAAGGAGCAAAACACTTTCCTGCATGACAAATAAAAATAAAAATAATAATAATAATAAAAACTGCTCCCCTCACATTGCAACATGGTCTGTTCTGAAGCAGATTTGCAGTGTCTTGTGCAGTCACCCCCCACCCTGCCTCAGACCCTCTGTGTTCTCCTGTTCCTTGGACAAGGTTCCATCTGGGTGGGTTAAGCTGTGGAGAGGGAAGGATTAAGGTTAGGCTGTGGAGAGGGGACGGATAAGGTTAGGCTGCAGAGAGGGGATAGACAAGGTTAGGATTGGGATGGTAGACCGTATTCAGACTTACGTGTGAAATAAGTACGTGTGGATTCGCAAAAATATGCACCTAAGTTGCAATACAACTCCCACGACACTCTCCTCGAATTTACGGACTTAAGCTGACTTCCGCCACCATAGGGCAATCTTAACTCTCCGTGCGTGTATTTGTGCTTAAGTTGCTTAGGTCCGTGCGTGCTTTTCTAACTGCGCCCATATTAGGCCATTTAAATGCCTCCCTCCCACCCACTATCACTTAACGTTCCATGCACGGAGGTCTGGCGCGCTCCTTCGGACGTATCTCACTAAGCACGGATGTAAAGTCTGTGCGTAATGGATTTTTGTGCCTAAATCTTACGTAGCTTGCGTAAAAAAAAGTTACTACAAATGTGCAGTTCATCCGATCCTAAAAATACACATGGGAAAATTAGCAGAACCGTAAGTGTGAATCAGAGCCGGTTAGGGGAGTGTTAAGGTTAGGCTACAGGACAGGAAGGTTAGGGTTAGGCTGTGGAGAGGGGATGGTTAATGTTAGACTGCAGAGAGGGGATAGATAAGGTTAGGCTACAGGACAGGAAGGTTAGGGTTAGGCTGTGGAGAGGGGATGGTTAATGTTAGACTGCAGAGAGGGGATAGATAAGGTTAGGCTACAGCACAGGAAAGTTAGGGTTAGGCTGCGGAGAGGGGATAGATAAGGTTAGGCTGTTGAACATTTGTGGTTAGGGATAAAGAAAACAGTAATCAGCCATTGTTGGACTGTTCATAGACACACCAGTCTGATGAAAACGGAGGACGCTCCGAAGGACGCAATATCAGATCCCCGCTGCCTCCATGTTTTCGTACGAGCGATGGGGAGGCCATTTCTATAGCTTGCCCAAACTTCCGATCTGTCCTCACTTAAAATAGTGACGGAGCGTAAGCCTAGATAGCGCGTTAGCGCGTCCATATTGTAGAGCTGAAAAATAAATTGTGACGCCGGACCGCGCAGATCACGTACCGATCGCTGCGCTCATTGCGAGGGGCCTGGATCCAGCCCCATGTGTTTTTGTCTGCAGCTGAATTTAGCCCCTTTCCTCTCCCTCCACCCAAAAACTGAACCCAAGAAATACAAAGATGACGAGTAAGAATTCCCGTGTCAATAGCTGCCACAATAGACCCACAATAGACCCCTCCACTCTGTCACACTGTTATTCTCAGCGCGCCGGCAACAAAGGCTTCAATCGCGGCCCAGAACTTACGTCTTTCAAAAAGAACGCACCTTACACACACAGGAATGCGCCCTCCCTGACACCCTGAAGAGCGGCCCAGCACCTTCTGTGTCTCCTGAGACAAGGCCTCACTCAGCAGATCATCACCACCACCCTACGCCCCCCCCCCCTCTTGTCGTCGGTTCTATTCTGGCCCTGTCAGGATGCCATCAGCTCGGCCAGCCGGGCGCTGCTTGTTGTGACAGCGGATCCGTGTCTGACAGGGAGAATTCCTGACACCGGCCGTTCACCGGCTGTGACCCTGCAGAATGTTTGTAGGACTTTAGGCATCAAACCGGAACCTTCAAAACACTTCCATCAATGGCCTCGGATTTCAGCAGCAACTGTCTGGAACAAGGGGGGGATAACACGTAAGATGTACTCACCACAAAGCTTCTTATTGCTGCCAGGAACCCGATCAATAAAAGATGATAATTACCTGTTTTTCATGCGATCGGGTCCACAAGTAAAAGGTCGGGAGCTTTCCGCACTATACAGACCTTTGTGCGTTCACCTTGTAGTCGCTGGCTTGGACGGACGGGAGACATTAAGTCAGGGTTCCGACTCTCCTGGAATGTGCGGGAGGCTCACAAAATTCGGGCAATTCTACCTGTACCCCGGAAAGAGCCGGAAAACCTCCCGCAGGGGACTTGACGCTGTGGTTTCATGCAAATCACAGCCTCAAGACCCTCCTCTTAGCCTAGCAACACTACCATTCATAGTATAACTAGCGACTGGGACGGGATCTGATAACGCAATTAGCTTTATCAAACCCTGTCCCCACCCCCACCCCCAGTAATACTATGAAAATGACTATTCATGGTCAGGGGGTGGGGCTTCAGGATGCGATTTGCATAAATCCTCGCCCCCGGACCAGTCTCTATCTTCTCGGAGGGAGGCTTTGAAAAGTCGGAAATCCTGCCTTAAGTGCAGGGAAATTCCTGGAAGTACAGAGATCTGGGTAGGTACAGAAAGAGGGAACGCCCACTTGTCATCTAAACCCCACCCCCCTCTCTAATGTCTGGATGAGTACAGAGAGAGGGAACACCCACTTGTCATCTAAACCCCACCCCCCTCTCTAATGTCTGGATGGGTACAGAGAGAGGGAAACGCCCACTTGTCATCTAAACCCCACCCCCCTCTCTAATGCCTAGATGGTTACAGAGAGCAGGAACGCCCACTTGTCAACTCATCTCCACCCCTCTGTCTAATGTCTGAATTTAGTGACATCACAGGGGAAACGAGGAACAAAATGGCTGCACCCAGTCTATGCAGGTGATGCAAAGGCTTTCAGTGGGTTGTGAATCACCTCTTCATGAGATGTGTCACTGACCTTTTGCATCATCCTTATGCTCGGGTGACAGATACACTACCTTGCGGCCAGTCACAGTCATTTAGGATCATTTCACGACTGGGAGAGGAGTTATGAAATGGCCACAGCCACGTTACATACATATGAACTCTTTGCAGTGTAACCAGTTGCATGCCGCGGTACGCTATGCTAATTAATCGCTAATATCTATTCATTTTTTTTCCAGAAATACTTCTCATAGCGGCCAATCAGATGTGTGCTTTGCTTTCATCATTTAAGCTGCATTTAATAAACAACGGTTTGATTGGCTGCAATATTCAACTCCTTTTCATTGGCCTCTCTTTTAAACTACCAAATCCTAAGGGCTGAAGCTGGGATCTTTGAACCCTACAAATCCCTGTCTCTCATGCACATTGTGCATTCTAATACTAATAGTTTCTACCACAATAGTGGAGGGTTTGTGTTACCTAGAAGGCTGCAAGCCTGTCGCATTTCTGAATCTGCTGCGACGACTGTAGTGGATAGATATGTCTCCTTCTAACAACAGATCTTATGTTACAGCCGGTGGGTCCAATCCAGATCTCAGCAGGCGTTGTGTGAGTGGTAGATGCAGGGGGAGGGGGGGTGTCTGCGTGCATTCCATAAGCGTACACAACTTTGGATTGCAACCAATACTGCCAGATATGTTGCACAAGTGCAGGATAGTAAAGTGTAACGCGGACCCTGACAAAACATTGGACTGTGTTCACGGTTAAGAGTGAGTTAGGGGCGGACAGAACTGCACCTAACTCGTTATGTCCCTCCCCCTCCCACTTCTGCCTAAACACTCCCCCGAGGAGGCATTACTCCGCCTCCTTCTAACTAAACTACTCCGTGTGGTCTTTAAAGATTGCGCGGAAGCAATCTACATTCCTAGCTGCTAAGCAGCTGCTCCTTAAGTATGAATACGGTCCAATATAAATAGTGCCAACACTTAATAGACATATCATCTAAACAAATGATTATTATCTTTTATTACTGTGTGTAGAAATGATAGAACACAAGCTCCATACTTAATTCTGATCTCTTGTATTGCGTTTGCAGTGTCACATCCTAACACATACCTCCCAACATTTTGGAGCCCGAAAACGGGACATATAGGCTCCGCCCCCATCCCATCCAAGCTCAACCCCTGTCCCTTCCAAGCTCCGCCCCCATTGTCATGCCACATGGGGCAAAAACTTAAATAGTAATAAGACAGAACGCAAGCCGCCGCCACCCGGGTTACGCTCAGATCTGAATCGGCCTCTTCAGTTTTGAGCATGCGCATTAGAGAATCACGTAGAGAAACGTCACGGCAGCTGGCGGACGTTCCCCTCTGGATCGGGCCCAGCGACTGAATTGCTGATCTCTGGCTTGTGCTTTGTGTGATGTGGCCGTAGGGTCTAACATGCTTATCTTTCTGTCCTTTGTCTCCCCCCAGCCTGTAACTGTAACCTGCATGCCCGCCGCTGCCGCTTCAACATGGAACTATTCAAGCTGTCAGGCCGACGGAGCGGAGGCGTCTGCCTAAACTGCCGGCACAACACGGCCGGCCGACACTGCCACTACTGCAAGGAAGGTTATTACCGGGACATGACCAAGCCCATTACACACAGGAAAGCATGCAAAGGTGAGGGAGCCTCGCTGGAGGGCCTCGGGCCATTGTGTGATTTAAAATGGAATAAAATTGTGACAGATGGGGCAAAAATGTTACAACGCATTTCAGTTTTGCCAAACTTACCTAATGTTAATTTCAACAGGGGCAAAAAAGAAGAATGGGGCTGTCTATGGCTACCAATCAGACTGTGGCTCTCATTTATGCTTTCCATTCTAGAAAACAGCTATTATATGATTGGTCGACCCGTTTCCACAACTCCTTTTTTAGAATGTTGGATATCCCGGAAGTCAGTGCCTATTGGTCAGGGAGGGGCCCATTCTCCAATGAGAGTATAGTGGGCCGAGGGCCTGAACCCGACCTCGTCCCTGTGCTAGGTGCTGTATTGGGGCATAAAGGGCCACTGAAGGTAGCATTTGTCAGGGACCCTGAGCTTTCTCCTCTCCCACAATCTGGCCCTGTTGCCATGGCCGCTAGAGGCCGATCGGGCATTCTTGGGGATCGGCAACAGCTGGAGCCCGGTAACGTGTCTTCCTTTGATCTTGAGACTGTCAGATCTATGTGCCAACAAAAGGAAAATGTTTAACCCTTTTTTTGCTGACATGTAGACGTAGGATCCCTGCTGGCATCCAAAACGTTAAATTCCAGGGATGGAAAAAGAGGTTAATGTTTCCTTTATGTCTCCCAGCCGCCCCTTGTAAGCCCTGCACAGGTGTGCATACCAGGGGACAGTGGATTGCATTGAACAGGTTAAGCAGCCCCAGGGAGGGAGGGAGAGGGGGACATTGTGCTACAAAGGCTCCAAGCTTTGACGAATGGTCCCAGACATATTTTTGGGGCAGATTGGAGGGAGAGAGTCCCAGTGACAAGAGAGAGGGGGTGGAGGGATGGAGGCAGGTTAATCCCCGAGCAAACACATCACAGAGAGGCGGAGGAGGGGACCCGGAGGACGGGATGCAGGTGTTACCAGCTGTTCCCACAGTCACCCAGCCCCGGGAGCGTCATTCAACACCTGCCCCAAGACAATGGCGCACACGTGAAACTGCGCCAGTCACTTATACCGTGGTCATGCTGAGGGGAGTAATGCCCGTCACTTATACCAGGGTCACTCTGAGGGGGGTAATGCCAGTCACTTATACCAGGGTCACTCTGAGGCTGTAGTGCCAGTCACTTATACCGTGGTCATGCTGAGGGGAGTAATGCCAGTCACTTATACCGGGGTCACTCTGAGGGGGTAATGCCAGTCACTTATACCAGGGTCACTCTGAGGGAGGTAATGCCAGTCACTTATACCAGGGTCACTCTGAGGGGGGTAATGCCAGTCACTTATACCAGGGTCACTCTGAGGGGGGTAATGCCAGTCACTTATACCAGGGTCACTCTGAGGGGGGTAATGCCAGTCACTTATACCAGGGTCACTCTGAGGGGGGTAATGCCAGTCACTTATACCAGGGTCACTCTGAGGGGGGTAATGCCAGTCACTTATACCAGGGTCACTCTGAGGGGGGTAATGCCAGTCACTTATACCAGGGTCACTCTGAGGGGGGTAATGCCAGTCACTTATACCAGGGTCACTCTGAGGGGGGTAATGCCAGTCACTTATACCAGGGTCACTCTGAGGGGGGTAATGCCAGTCACTTATACCAGGGTCACTCTGAGGGGGGTAATGCCAGTCACTTATACCAGGGTCACTCTGAGGGGGGTAATGCCAGTCACTTATACCAGGGTCACTCTGAGGGGGGTAATGCCAGTCACTTATACCAGGGTCACTCTGAGGGGGGTAATGCCAGTCACTTATACCAGGGTCACTCTGAGGCTGTAGTGCCAGTCACTTATACCGTGGTCATGCTGAGGGGAGTAATGCCAGTCACTTATACCGGGGTCACTCTGAGGGGGTAATGCCAGTCACTTATACCAGGGTCACTCTGAGGGGGTAGTGCCAGTCACTTATAGCGGGGTCACTCTGAGGGGGTAGTGCCATTCACTTATAGCGGGGTCACTCTGAGGCTGTAGTGCCAGTCACTTATACCATGGTCATGCTGAGGGGGGTAGTGCCAGTCACTTATACCGGGGTCACTATGAGGAGGTAGTGCCAGTCACTTATACCGGGGTCACTCTGAGGGGCTAGTGCCAGTCACTTTGAGGCTGTAGTGCCAGTCACTTATACCGTGGTCATGCTGAGGGGAGTAATGCCAGTCACTTATACCGGGGTCACTCTGAGGGGCTAGTGCCAGTCACTTTGAGGCTGTAGTGCCAGTCACTTATACCGGGTCACTTTGAGTTGGTAGTGCCAGTCACTTATGCCAGGGTCACTCTGAGGGGGTAGTGCCAGTCATATACTGGGGTGACTCTGCCACCTTCCTTGGTGCTCCTTAACATTACATGTGCCTTATAAAATATGCAGACACCTCATTATATAATAATCTTAATAGTTACTAATCTCCCAGGCAGGAGAATCTACAGGCTGTGATGCATGAGGAATGGGCTTCCTTCACCCTCCTGCTTCCTCTTTGTCCCCTCTCAATAGCAAAATTTTGATATGTTTAATCCACCTGGCCACAACAAATTCTCCAGAGGTTTAACACGTTAACCCGTGCTCTTCTAGATAGAACAATGGCACAGATGCCTGGCAGCCCTCTGCAAGCCAGGAGCTTAATATCCCATAGTGCTTTGCTCCAGGAGGGCCATTCACGTATGTGGCACGTAAATACTTACGTGTGGGCGTGCCAAATTTACGTTACTCCAAAATACGTCTGAAATACGTGAAGTAGGCGGGGGGGTGGTATTTAAAGTGTACAGTATGGGCGTGCTTAGCTGCGTAAATTCGTTCAGCCCATACGTACGCGTGCGTATGACAGCGGTTACGTGTGAAAAAGTTAAGGTAGGGTTTGGGAAGCGTATCTAGACAAAATACGTCCGTGCAAGGGGTGTGCCAAGGGGAGTGTAGCGAATTTACGCGCACGAAAATCCGCTCCGCTAATAAACGTACGGCAAACGTAGTTCTGGATCTACCCCATTGTCGTGTTCATCGTGCCAGTCATATATAAAAGGGTGATAACGCCATTAGAAATTAATATGAAACATTAACAAGTAAAACCATATTATTTGTATGTTTTTGCAGGTACGATGGACTTTATGTGAAAGACCATCATACTGCAGCTGAATGGAAAGACTGGCAGACTCCATTGTAAAATGCGAATCACAAAGAGGAATTACAAAGAGTCATCCAACGATAGCTACGTTTTTAGCTGACTCTACCCTTAAACCTTTCCTAACTCTGGACCAAATCCACACTCATAATGATTGTCCACTTATGCACGCAAGGGGCCTGATCCAGACCTACGATGTAGCACTGAGCGTACTAACGCTCAGCTTTACATCGTGGGACTCCCCCTGGCACTCCCCCTGCCCTATCGTATTTACACTCCCTTACTCCGGCTGAAGGCTACCCTAACTTCAGCCGGCGTAAGGGAGTGTAAATATGCTGGGACGACGGCGTTAGTATGATAACGCCACCCTCCCAGCCTCATTACCCTCCCTCCCCCTGCCTACCTGCACTAACCTCAGCGTAGTAACACTGGGGGGCGCCACCTCCAGCGTTACTATGCTGAAGCTACGGATGCCCGATCCACGATTGGTCCTTTCCGTAGTAACGCCGGGCAACATCTGACCGGCGCATGCGCAGATCGGCTTTTTAACGCCAGCCAGTGTAGGTCTGGATCAGGCCCATTGTCTCTACTTTGCTTCCTCACATAAACTCTGTCCCCTCTGAGGTAATCTGGAAGAGAACTTGGCTGACAATGGAAAAACTAATCCCTTTGTTAGTAAAATTGCTAATTTTATGACTGAAGAAATGGAGCCAAATCGTTTGAAAGCCCCGCAGGCCTCACATGCAATCATTCCAGCATTTATTTATGTTCACGGGTATTCGGCTGGAGATAATAAAGTCAGGGTTATTTTCAATTGTTTTTCTTAAAGAAAACTTTGCGATATCCCGTAGCAACCAATCAGAGGCTAGCTTTCATTTTTATAAACACCTCTTCGAAAATGGCAGCTTATAGGACGGTTAAAGCTTTTTAAAAAGATAAAATGAGATTATTGCCCATAGCAACCAGATTATAGCCTGTCATTTTCTAGATTGCACAGGATAAATGGTAGCAGGAATCTGATTGGTTGCTATAAGCAACACCAACATTTTTGCAGTTTAGAAGCTTTATGGGTTCATTATCTTTATAGTTACTTGACAATCTAAGTGAAATATCCATATTTGTCTGTCAAAATGGCTACCAGTGTTTAAACAATGTCCTTGTATCTAGCAATGCCAGGATTTATTTAAAGTGCAATGATCTCCTACACATTAAGAGAAGCAGCCAATGTGGGTTCAACCACTGGTCGTGAAAACACAGCCTGGTAACCAGTGAAGTGACTGAGACCCAAGATGGTTGTTCATGAGTTAGTAGTCTATCAGAGCACTAGTGACATCACTGAGAACCAAGATGGCTGTTCATATGTTAGTAGTCTATTAGTGCTCAGAGCACTAGTGACATCACTGAGAAACAAGATGGCTGTTCAAGAGCAAGCAGCCTATCAATACACAGTGAACCTGTGATATAACTGAGGCATAAGTAAACAGCCTATCAATGCTCAGAGCACTACTGGCATCGTTGATACCCAAGGTGGCTGCTATTGGGGTAGCAGCCTATCACTGGACAGAGCATCAGTGACATCACTGAGACCCAAGATGGATGTTCAAGAGGAAGCAGCCTATCAGTGGACAGAGAACCAGTGACATCACCAAATATATAGATGTGACACTGGTATCTAGTGACTGATAAACTGCTGCCTCTATATGAGGGAGTCACACACAACATTTTAATGTATTTCTGCAATGTTAATGTAGCTTGTATATGCTTCTGTAGAAGGCTTGCATGATAGATATACCAATTGCTGTTACCCTGCTCTGATCCTGGCTCCCTCCCCACCCCCTCCTTTGCCAATCTGAGTGTCACTGTGTAATGTTTTGGCTTCTGACCTTTTTGCTGTTTTCCAACCCCTTCTTGTCTGTTCCACCCCGCAGCCTGTGACTGCCATCCTGTTGGTGCGGCCGGCAAAACCTGTAATCAGACCACGGGGCAGTGTCCTTGCAAAGATGGTGTGACTGGCATAACGTGCAATCGATGTGCCAAGGGCTACCAGCAGAGTCGCTCACCCATTGCCCCCTGCATAAGTATGTGTTGTCAGTATTACATGTTGTAGAACTTGTTAACCAAGTGCCAGGCGCTCTACCGCTAATAGATAACCAGAACAAGAGGGCCATTAATGGCCAAAAAGCCTGTTATAGTGTCCCCATGGCGATCATAAATGGTTTGCCACAATTGTTTCTGTTGCCTGTACACAGTGATTGCAGCCATTTTGTGGACTGAAATAACCCCATGACTTTGCCAATTAATGTCTGTTTTTCTATTGCAACGTGGTAACCTTGTCCACGTCCCCCTAAGGGGATGTAACGAAACACCAACGGTGTACATTACATCCCCACGCATTTCGAGCTCTGACTATCCCCCATGGTGTCCTTAGATACAACTGATCAACAGCTATTAGTTCCTAAGAAGTATTTTTCACACATTGGAAGCTGAGCAATTTCATTCCAGTTGACAAAATGGCTGCCTGCGCTCTGTTGTGGCAATGCATTGTGGGCTTTGTTTTAAAGCTTTATTAGTATGAGACAATGGCACTGAAGCTTTACTAACAATGTATGGTTTATTGCTACAATGACCCCAAACTCACTGAAAGGTCATTCCATAGCACCCAATCACCTTTCAGTTTGTATAGTCCTAATCTAATTGGCTGTTATGGGGTACCGCACCCTTTATATAAATATATATATATAGTCACTTGTACAGCCACTATACGTGTCCTCATACACGGGGGGCTAGGGGGGACTGCATGTCCCTGTTTTCCTTTGTTTCATAAAACCATGTACCCTGGCCCAGAATCCTGTCCTTTATTCTGTCTGAATCAATGACTGTCCCCTTCCCGTGTTCTGGCGTGTGGCGTACCTGCTCCGATGATTGCTGACGCATTGATCCCCCCCGGCTTGCTTCTATAGCGCTCTTCTTTAGACGGAAGAGCATGCGATGATGTATTTCTAGGGATAGATGCATGGCTGTGCTGAGCTGACCGTTCATGAAATATACACTCATTTTTCTACCTCTTTTCTTTCCCTCTCGTGCATACAGAGATTCCTGTGGCTCCTCCCACTACGGCAGCCAGCAGCACCGAAGAACCTGCAGGTACGTACTTTACAGGGGGGATTGCCCTATAGCGGCCTCTCCCTTACACAATGCAAAACGCGTTGGTCCAGTTTTTGGTTGATAACTCTTATTTTTATTCATATCAATGGGGCAGGTCCAGAACAACGTTTTCAAGTGTATTGTTGCCTGACGGAGACGTAAAAACGCTATTTTGTATGTTCTGAGCATGCACGCGGCAGATGTTACGCTTCGTAACGCAACATAAGGCTCATTCATATAACAGTAGCGTAATAACGTTTAGGGGGCGTGCCTATATTACGATAGCCGTAAGTACGATGAAATTACAAAATGTAGTCGGGGGTTGCATTCAAATCGTACAGTATGGACGCGCTTAGGTGCGTAAGTACGTTCTGCCATTACGGCCGCCAGGAGTTACGCTAAGTTAAGGTAGGGTTTGGAAAGCGTAACATGGCTAAACTGCATCCTACCGAGGGGAGTAATTTACGAGTAATTAGTAATTACAAGTAATAGTACGAGCGTGTAAATACACTACGTGTTCAAACGGAACGGGAACGTAGTTCTGGATCTACCCCAATGTTATCCTAAAAGATGTTTCATTTCGGAATGATTTTTCTTTCACAGGTTAATTTCTATGGCTTTGTTAAAATGATATTTAGCGTGTTCTGTAGTCCGAGCGACTGTTTTTATATTACGCAATAATTCAATCACGTTTCCATATTATAAAAGAGACATCCAAGATAAACAAATAAACCTGGTCCGAGCGCAGCGGCAGCAGAGATCCGATTTCTGATCTCTGCTTCCTCGCTATGAACAGACCTATCCCTGCCTTAGAATTCGGATAGCCTGGTCACGCCATCATGAAAGCATTGCAATGCAGATTACTACAGATGTCTCGATCCAAATCCATAGTGAAATCTCAGCGCGAGATTTCGAAAACACCCCTTTTACGGAAGTCTGGATATGGTTTTACAACGGTTTTTCCTTGTTAAAAGGGCATATTCAGAGAGATCCGTTTTTTAAAGGTACGCCATTATACGCACGGCCAGAGCAAGGAAACGCCCACCAACAACCCCGGCACTCCCCTCTCCTGACTTACTAGTCCATAGACCACTCTGATCTTTCCGTGTGTACTTGCGTGCGTATATGTCATTCTCGATAACTGCGCCACCATGCGTTCATTGAAAAGCAAAAAATGTGTTTTGCTTCTGGCATTTCTGATGACAATTGCTCGATCCTGTTTCGAGAAGAAGAATATTTTGGGAAAACACAGCGCGAGCCAGGTCTTGGACGGCCATGAAACGCTTCTCCTACGTGGAATGGAAAAATGCATTTCCAAACAAATATTTCCTCAAATTAAATTAACTCAATGACAGAATATGTACACAAAAACGGGGGCGTTTTGATAATGACTGCGCCAATGTTAGGGATTTGCTGATCGCAATCAAAGGATTTATGACGGATATTCAAATGCTCTCATGGGGCCTGATCCAGACCTACGCCCGCTGTCGCTAGGATGGCGAGTGTAAGCGTAAGATCGGCTGAAAAGCCGATCTGCGCATGCGCCGGGCAGATGTTGCCTGGCATTGCTACGGCAACGCCCGATCGTGGATCGGGCGTCCGTAGCAGCGCCGTAGGGACGCTGGAGGGGACGTCCTCCAGCGCCCCTATGTTAAGGTTAGTGCAGGTGGGCGGGGGGAGGTAGGTAAATGAGGGTAGGAAGGCGGGCTAAGCGGCCATACGCTCCTGTGTGAGATTCTGTGAGCATAAAAGGAATATTAGCAGCCGGCGTAAGGAAGGGGCCATACGCCCGCACAGGGGGAGTGTCGGGGAAAGTGAGCGCCGATACGCTGTGCTTTAGTAAGCACAGCGCATTGGCGTAGGTCTGGATCAGGCCTATGGGACCGTATTCAGATTTAAGAGTGCACGGAATAGCAAAAGTCCGCACTTATGTGGCCGGTGTGTTCCCAAAACTCTCCCCTCTGACACACGGAATTTAGCTGACTTCCGCGCCCCATAGCACTACCTCAACTTCTCTGTGCGTCACGTTGTGCGGAGGAAGTGCGTAGCCCCGCCCATACTGTACCATTTAAATGCCGCCTCCCACCCACATTACGTATTCTCCCACGTACGAAGTGTTGCCACGCCCAGCTGTACGGAGTTGTGCACGTGCGGAAATCAACTCCGTACATAGTGAGATCAGATGCGTAACATCTGCGCAGATGGCTAGAAAACACCAGCTTACGCACACAGCATATGTATGTTTACGAACGCTATTAGGTCTGAATACGGTCCATGGTGTGAAAACAGGGCCGATGCTTGGATGTGCGGCGTCCGCCTGCAAATCGCTGAATTTGTGCTCTCAGTGTGTGCAATGCGCCCTCGCTGTAACTCTGACGGGCAGCTAGTGACTGATATTTAAATAGGAGAGGAAAGAAAGGCTCCGCTTCTCATCTATTCCCCCCTATTGCAGTACTCCCTCTCCAGCCCAGCGCCATGCTGCACCGCTTCCCCTCGTGGACCGCACTGCGCCGGCTTTGCGTGCAAAATCATCATTAAAGTGGAGTCAAAAGATTCTTAGGTTTTTCATGTTCAGTACCTAACGGGCAGAGTATGAACGGGAGGCCCTGATGCAGGCGCAGGAAGATCTGACATTAGTGAGGCCCAGTCCTCCGTTTAGAATTGCTGCTCGAGTCCGGACTTGCCGGACATGGTTCAGCGGACCCTGCAAGCCCCCGACATGGAGAAACAATGAGGATCGTACCTCCGTGTGACAGGCAACAGCGGATAATGGACAGAACGCCTTCCCTCTGTTACCACATCTGCTGGGAGGCCGGTAACGTCTTTGAATACGTCGTATAGGGGTTAACTCCTTCCGTGCAAAGATGTGTTCCTCATTCTAAAAAAAAATGTATGTAGTTGCCGAACAAATGTATCAGAGACGGAATCTTCATAATAAAGAATATCTGGATTTAGGAACGGATATAATGTACAATGCTCCTATTTCTACAATGTACCTGTTCCCAATGCGCTGCTAGAAGGGAAAGCTTAGGGTTAGGCTGCGGGACAGGAAGGGTTAAGGTTAGGCTGCTATAAAGGAAAGGTGAGGCTGCGGGACAGGAAGGGTTAAAGTTAGGCTGCTATAAAGGAAAGGTGAGGCTGAGGGACAGGGAGGGTTAAGGTTAGGCTGCTATAAAGGAAAGGTGAGGCTGAAGGACAGGAAGGGTTAAGGCTGGGCTGCTAAAAAGAAAAGGTGAAGCTGAAGGACAGGAAGGGTTAAGGTTAGGCTGCTATAAAGGAAAGGTGAGGCTGAAGGACAGGTAGGGTTAAGGTTAGGCTGCTTGTAGAGGAAGGTTAGGGTTAGGCTGTGAGACATGGATGGTTACAGTTAGGCTGCTAGTAAAGGAAGGTTAGGATTAAGCTGTGGGACAGGGGGGTTAAGGTTAGGCTGCTAGTTGGGGAAGATTAGGGTTAGGCTGCAAGTAGGGGAGAATTAGGGTTAGGCTGTGGGACAGGGAGGGTAAAGGTTAGGCTGCTAGTAGGGGAACTGGATATCCTCCGGTTGTTCTGGTTTTCTCCCACATGCCAAAAACATACTGGTAGATTAATTGGCTGCAGGCTAAATTATCCCTAGTGTGTGTGTGTGTGTGTATATATGTGTGTGTATGTGTGAGTGTGTGTATGTGTGTGTGTGTGTGTGCATGTGTATGTGTGAGTGTGTGTGTATGTGTGTGTGTGTGTGTGCGTGCTTGTGTGTGTGTGTCAGGGACCTTAGTAAGTAGCTCCAATAGGGACAGGGACTGATGTAAATGTCTAATGTTCTCTGTAAAGCGCTGCGTATAATTTGTGGCGCTATATAAATAAGCGAAAATAATAATAATAATAATAATTTAAAAAAAAAATCAATAATTGACTTGATAATCTAATGGAAATGATGGCTGCGCATGACATCACTACTAGACTGTAATAAGAGAAGGATGACATGTATGGGACTGTTATTCTATATTATGACTGTCACCTGACAGGGCCTGATCTCTGTCCTGTAATCCATGAACATACTTTAGAGGATTAAGAACACAGAGAGGGGATATAGCTGTTGTCACGGCCTCAGGCAGCTCATTGATTGGGGAATGTGAGGATGTACAATCTATAGGTCTGAGCACTAAGGCAGCAGGCTGTCAGTGACGGAGCCTCTATCAATTATCTCATGGGATGAAAATCTGAGCATGATATATCGGTATTCAGCATTACAAGCGAGGGGAATTCCACAGCACCTCCACCTGTCCAACCGAGTCCACAATCAATGAACTAAACAGTATGTCAAAGAGAGCACTCAAAGCCACGGTCGGGAATCAAACTCATGATCCCAGCTCTGGTACATTTCTGCGTGGACCTTGCCACAAAGCCACAGTCACGAATCGAACTCAAGATCCCAGAACTAGTACAGTTCTGTGTGGATCTGGTCACAAAGCCACGGTCAGGAATCAAACTCATGACACCAGCACTTGTACACTTCTTAGTGGACCTGGTCACAAAGCCACGGTTGGGAATCGAACTCATGAACCCAGCACTTGTACACTTCTTAGTGGACCTGGTCACAAAGCCACGGTTGGGAATCGAACTCATGAACACCGAACTGGTACATTTCTGCGTGGACTCTAAACACATATCTCTGTGTTCAAATCGTAACCTCCTCTCACTAACATGGATGAAGAGTCAGGAGAGGTTCTTCTCTATGGTCATCACATCATCACACACAACAAATTGACGTTATTTCCTTCACACCTTTTACTCTTTACTCCCTATCCGTTCTATGCACCGTTCTTGCCTCTGAAGTAATGGCTCCATATAGCTGGGTTGCAATGGGCTCCCCCCGTCTCTTCATGGGACCAGATAATGTCCCCTTGAGAGCAGGGGCTACCTCCCCATGCAGTGCAGAGCTGGGCTTCCGAGCTCTTTTCTTGGCAGAGCCTTTAGGATTCCATTGAGTATTAGTCATTCTCTCTCTCTGTCTCTCCGCTTGCATTTCATTACATTCAATTACTCGGCCCGTGCTGGAGCTGTGTGTAAGTAGCTGAGAATGTGATCAGTACAAGGGTCTGTGCTGTCTCCTCAGATATTACAGTGCCCCCTTCCTTCCACAGATGCATGCTTGAACCAATGGCGTAACTACCCAATGATTCACAGCTGCGAATGCAATTGTTGCCCCTCGGTTATTGCTGTAGGTCGGACAGGTGCAAATCAATGCATCTAAAAGAGACGCAAGTGATATTATTACCACTATGGATCAGGTGTGACCTAATGCACATGAGCTAGTCACATGGATGACACATTGGGTGCTGGTCCAGCCACCTCTATCTACCGTGCCTCAATCTGAGTAGACGAGGCTACAACTGTGATGGAGACACCTGTCCAAATGATTTACTTCTTATTGTTCATCCATGTCTTCTGATGACAATTCATTCAAGCCTGTGCCCCAGAAAATCCTTACAACCTGGCCCACAACAACACAATATTTTCCATCTGCAGTGTACGTCTAACACTGCTAACCTTACACAACTATCTTCCCTACCCCATCATCCTTCTTTCTCCTGCCCTCCATCCATAGTCTACTGATTTCTAAATCCTTTAAGCTTCTTGCCACTAGAGTAACTTTCTTCCACTGACACTAAATCCCCTGGGCCTCCTCCCAATGATGTTCTCTAGCTACACATCCAGAACCAGCAGTAAACTAGTGGAGTAGACGTCCTAATCTCCTTCTACTGGGACCATCCCATCCAAGCCAGACCATGAGAATACTCTCCTTTTGACGTACACACCATTGTCTTTCTCTCCATTCTACCTGTACCACCCTGAAGTCCAGTTTCCCAGTTTCTTGATCGCTTGTCTGCCCGTCTCGATTCCGAGAGAGCAATTGTGCTATCTTATCTTACCGTACGTAGTTTCCTTCTTAAGAAGGAAACTACGCACGGAGAATGCCTCTCCCCGCCCTCCCCGGCTAATCACATCCCTCCCTCTTGTAACTCAGCACTCCCCCAGGCGACATTAGCGCGCCTCTTTCTTCCTAAACTTTCACAAGACCTAACTAGTACATAGATTGCGGAAATGTACTGCGCATGCACAGCAGTTACATTCTTCAAAATGACGCACCTAAGAAGCCGGAGCTACTCAGGTGTGAATCCGGTCCTGTCTTTTACCCAGCTGCAGATGTGATTGCTTAATGTTATCCTGCTGACTACTTAACTTGGTTCTGACAGGTATTAAGAAAACATTTATAAAGGACAGCTGTAACACACATCTACTTACAGAGAGCCATCCAAGTACGCATTTACAGCTCTCCGCATGACAAGTCCCACGTTTCCATTCTGCTCTGCAACAAACTTTGCCAAACTACAAAACAGAGAGGAGAAATGTAATAAGTAAAGTAACCCTGCAGCACCTTCACTTCTGTATTCAGGTATTGGGCCGTATCCACAGCTCACCCGTCCTGCCCCTAACATACCATAGAGCTACCCTATCTCTTCTTAGGAAGGAAACTCCGCACAGACAATGCCTCTCTCCACCCTCCCCGGCTAATCTAAATCCCTCCCCCCTACCACTTCTAAGCACACCCCGAGGCGGCATTAGCACGCCTTGATTCCTAAACTACTCATTAAAGACCGAACAGAGG
>WWET01002901.1:17870-22962 GCA_011038615.1 Limnodynastes dumerilii | reverse complement strand
TAAAACCACGGGCCTCAAGTCACTTGCGGGAGATTTGCTGGCTCTCCCGGGATCCCGGGAGTACTGCCCGAATTTCGGGAGTCTCCCGGACATTCCGGGAGAGTCGGCAACCCTGTAATATCTAGAACACTTTACCATCTTGTAGTGTTCTGCCAATGAATGCTCTGTGCTGTTTTATGTCAGCATTATCCATAGCAGCTACATATAGTCTGATTGCAGGATACTGTTATTCTCTTCTATTCTCAGGCTGGAACCTACCAGCAAGAAATGAGGGGGGAGGGGGGTCCAAAAACAATAATGAGGCCTAATCTAATTACATGGTTTATTTGTGGTGATTTGTCCTCCAATCCATCTTGCTCAAGCAGAATAATAGGCAGCTAATGTGCACTGGGCTGAACTCGCCTTGTTTCTGGGCTGTGGGGTTAATGAGAGGCGTTAGTGCTGCTGGGGGGCAGTCAGCCATGATCAGGCTAATTGAGAAAGCTTCAGGAGCTGGGGGACATTGTAGGAGCGGAGCCTGACCCCCCAGCAGAGCTGGTAGGAGGTAATGAAGTATACTAATTATCCTGGCAGAAATAGGCCCTAAAAAGAAAACCAGGAGAATGAATGCACTTGGCATGGAAGGGAGGCCGGTAAAGAAGAGACAATGAGGGTCCGGGCCATGTGGAATAATATTGGGGAAATCACTGGAGTGGGAACGAAGTACAAGGAGCGGACTGTGTCTTATTAATACTAGAACTGACCCTCTAAAGGCCCGATGCAGATAGCGATTTTACCATCTCTGTGGCTGTATTGGTGTATTGGATTGCAAAGGCTTGGGTCACAATTGGGCGTTCCCTCTTAGTCAGGTGACAGTATATAGGCGTTTCCTCTTAGTCAGGTGACAGTATATAGGCGTTCCCTCTTAGTCAGGTGACAGTATATAGGCGTTCCCTCTTAGTCAGGTGACAGTATATAGGCGTTCCCTCTTAGTCAGGTGACAGTATATAGGCGTTCCCTCTTAGTCAGGTGACAGTATATAGGCGTTCCCTCTTAGTCAGGTGACAGTATATAGGCGTTCCCTCTTAGTCAGGTGACAGTATATAGGCGTTCCCTCTTAGTCAGGTGACAGTATATAGGCGTTCCCTCTTAGTCAGGTGACAGTATATAGGCGTTCCCTCTTAGTCAGGTGACAGTATATAGGCGTTCCCTCTTAGTCAGGTGACAGTATATAGGCGTTCCCTCTTAGTCAGGTGACAGTATATAGGCGTTCCCTCTTAGTCAGGTGACAGTATATAGGCGTTCCCTCTTAGTCAGGTGACAGTATATAGGCGTTCCCTCTTAGTCAGGTGACAGTATATAGGCGTTCCCTCTTAGTCAGGTGACAGTATATAGGCGTTCCCTCTTAGTCAGGTGACAGTATATAGGCGTTCCCTCTTAGTCAGGTGACAGTATATAGGCGTTCCCTCTTAGTCAGGTGACAGTATATAGGCGTTCCCTCTTAGTCAGGTGACAGTATATAGGCGTTCCCTCTTAGTCAGGTGACAGTATATAGGCGTTCCCTCTTAGTCAGGTGACAGTATATAGGCGTTCCCTCTTAGTCAGGTGACAGTATATAGGCGTTCCCTCTTAGTCAGGTGACAGTATATAGGCGTTCCCTCTTAGTCAGGTGACAGTATATAGGCGTTCCCTCTTAGTCAGGTGACAGTATATAGGCGTTCCCTCTTAGTCAGGTGACAGTATATAGGCGTTCCCTCTTAGTCAGGTGACAGTATATAGGCGTTCCCTCTTAGTCAGGTGACAGTATATAGGCGTTCCCTCTTAGTCAGGTGACAGTATATAGGCGTTCCCTCTTAGTCAGGTGACAGTATATAGGCGTTCCCTCTTAGTCAGGTGACAGTATATAGGCGTTCCCTCTTAGTCAGGTGACAGTATATAGGCGTTCCCTCTTAGTCAGGTGACAGTATATAGGCGTTCCCTCTTAGTCAGGTGACAGTATATAGGCGTTCCCTCTTAGTCAGGTGACAGTATATAGGCGTTCCCTCTTAGTCAGGTGACAGTATATAGGCGTTCCCTCTTAGTCAGGTGACAGTATATAGGCGTTCCCTCTTAGTCAGGTGACAGTATATAGGCGTTCCCTCTTAGTCAGGTGACAGTATATAGGCGTTCCCTCTTAGTCAGGTGACAGTATATAGGCGTTCCCTCTTAGTCAGGTGACAGTATATAGGCGTTCCCTCTTAGTCAGGTGACAGTATATAGGCGTTCCCTCTTAGTCAGGTGACAGTATATAGGCGTTCCCTCTTAGTCAGGTGACAGTATATAGGCGTTCCCTCTTAGTCAGGTGACAGTATATAGGCGTTCCCTCTTAGTCAGGTGACAGTATATAGGCGTTCCCTCTTAGTCAGGTGACAGTATATAGGCGTATTGGCTACATCTTCAGTGTCTCAGTGATGTCACCATCTTCTGCTGAATTGATTGGCTACATCTTCATTGTCTCAGTGATGTCACCAGTTCCTAGTAAATTGATTGGATAGATCATCAGAGTCTCAGTGATGTCACCGTCTTCTGGTGAATTGATTGGCTACATCTTCAGTGTCTCAGTGATGTCACCAGTTCCTAGTGAATTGATTGGCTACATCTTCAGTGTCTCAGTGATGTCACCAGTTCCTAGTGAATTGATTGGCTACATCTTCAGTGTCTCAGTGATGTCACCAGTTCCTAGTGAATTGATTGGCTACATCTTCAGTGTCTCAGTGATGTCACCATCTTCTGCTGAATTGATTGGCTACATCTTCATTGTCTCAGTGATGTCACCAGTTCCTAGTAAATTGATTGGATAGATCATCAGAGTCTCAGTGATGTCACCGTCTTCTGGTGAATTGATTGGCTACATCTTCAGTGTCTCAGTGATGTCACCAGTTCCTAGTGAATTGATTGGCTACATCTTCAGTGTCTCAGTGATGTCACCAGTTCCTAGTGAATTGATTGGCTACATCTTCAGTGTCTCAGTGATGTCACCAGTTCCTAGTGAATTGATTGGCTACATCTTCAGTGTCTCAGTGATGTCACCATCTTCTGCTGAATTGATTGGCTACATCTTCATTGTCTCAGTGATGTCACCAGTTCCTAGTAAATTGATTGGATAGATCATCAGAGTCTCAGTGATGTCACCGTCTTCTGGTGAATTGATTGGCTACATCTTCAGTGTCTCAGTGATGTCACCAGTTCCTAGTGAATTGATTGGCTACATCTTCAGTGTCTCAGTAATGTCACTTGTCCCTAATGGGTTGCCTCAGTTATATCACTGGCCTTTATTAAACTGATTGACTCCATTCTCAGTGATGTCACGAGTTGGTAGTGAATTGATTGGTTGCATTCTAAGTGATGTCATTGGTTCCTATTTGCTGTATTTTAGGATATGAATGGTAATTATGAAAGTGGTTTCCTCTTGTGTATTGCCGGCGGTTACTATTGCGTTGTTATTTCTTAGTTGAGTTGTCTTCCTCTCTTCTGACCACTTTCCAGCACAGACATCAGACCAATAACGGCCCAAAATCCTTACTCCCGAACTGAGGCGTCATCTCTCCCTAAATGATCATTATAACCTCATACTATGGTGACTATTACACAATAACTGACTGAAACCATAAAGCAGATATTAAACCTAGTCCTGGTCTAATGAGCTTACACTCTAATAGGTACTAAGAAAAGATATGTAAAATAGCCATATAATTGTATCTGGTGATGAGGAAAGGAAGAGACATTCTGGGGTCTGTGCGGGATGGTGCACGACCATCAGCATTATTATATGAAGCAGCCCCCTTCCTGCCTCGGCTCTGGAGAAGGTGCACATTGCAGTGTGACGGGAGTCATTAATATCAAGTCTTCAGCATGCAGGAAAATACCGGTACCTCACACTCTGCACAGCGTTATGTCATTCTATGAGAATCTTCCCCTATCACTAATGCTGCAGTCACAGTGAGCCTGATCCAGACCTACGCTGGGCCTCTGTCCCGCGGTGCGCGTAGCTCTGGTGCCCCCCCCCTGCGTGAGCATAGTTACACACAGTTACACCGGCTGATGGCAGCCCTCCCCTCCTAATTACCCTCCCCCGTAGTTACGGGCGCCTTATCTATGGCTCCCAGAGCCATGCATTATGCCGGGCAACATATACCCGGCGCATGTGCAGAGCGGCATTTCTGCCATTCTTACACAGCCGCACGCCGTAAATACCGCGGACGGCGTAACTCTGGATCGGGCCCAGTCAGTGTTTGCCTCGCCGCAGTCTAGCAGAGTGTGTAAGTGTCACCCGGGGGCGTCCTTTCTCCACACTGCTCTGGATCAGAGCTGCACGAGACACTGCGGCTGATTGGATCTCGTTCCTATTATCCAGAGGCGGAAGCGCTGAGCTCCGGGCACTGCCAATGTCCCCCTCTGTAGTGACCGGTGCTTCATTTAGCTGTTTATGGCTATAGTTATTACTGGCTGTGAGCTTCCGTAACAAGCATTAAACATACCTTTTCCTACGGTGACAAGGTGACAAGTGGGCGTTCCCTCTTAGTCAGGTGACAGTGTGGGGTCCCTCTCTCCGTGTACCCATCCTGACCTAGGAACTTCCAGTATTTTCCTTATGGCAGCTCCTGGCTGTCAGACATCATTGAGGGCGAGTGAAAGAGGTTACAACATGAGCGCACCCAACGCTAGCAGATCCCTCTGAATCCTCTGCTCAGCGATCCAATCAGAGCTGCCACAAGACCCTGACCCTGTCACCTGATAACATCACACTATGCCTCCCGTGTCACACTATACCTCCGGTGTCACACTATACCTCCCATGTCACACTATACCTCCCATGTCACACTATGCCTCCCATATCACACTATGCCTCCCATGTCACACTATACCTCCCGTGTCACACTATACCTCCCATGTCACACTATGTCTCCTGTGTCACACTATACCTCCCATGTCACACTATACCTCCCATGTCACACTATACCTCCCATGTCACACTATACCTCCCATGTCACACTATACCTCCCATGTCACACTATACCTCCCATGTCACACTATACCTCCCATGTCACACTATACCTCCCATGTCACACTATAC
>WWET01002901.1:370-12870 GCA_011038615.1 Limnodynastes dumerilii | reverse complement strand
ATGACCCTATAACATCATTACACCATAACACCATGACACCATTACACCATAACACCATGACACTATAACACCATTACACAATTACACCATAACACCAAAACACCATAACACCATTACACCATAACACCAAAACACCATTACACCACAACACCATAACACCATTACACCAAAACACCATGACCCTATAACACCATTACACCATCACACCATGACATCATAACAACATGACACCATAACACCATTACACCAGGACACCATAACACCATGACACCACAACACCATGACACCATAACACCATTACACCATAACACCATTACACCACAACATTATGACACCATTACATTATGACACCATTACACCATAAGCATTACACCATAAAACTATAACACCATAAACATTACACCATAACATCATAACACCATTACACCATAACACCATAAACATTACACCATAACATCATTAGACGATAACCATTATACCATAACACCATTACACCAAAACACCATGACACCTTAACCATTACACCATGACATCATAACCATTACACCATGACATCATAATATTATTACACCATAACACCATAAAATCATGACACCATAACACCATAAAATTATGACACTATAACACCATAAAATCATGACACCATAACACCATTACACCATAATACCACTATAACACTATAACACCACTACGCCATTACACAATGACAATATTACACTATGACAGCATTACACCATAACACCATTGCACCATGACATCATAACACCATTACACCATAACACTATTACACCATAAAACCATTACACCATAACACCATAACACCATTACACCATAACACCATTACACCATAACACCATTACACCATAACACTATTACACCATAAAACCATTACACCATAACACCATTACATTCATTGTGACATCGTTCTTGTGGGCAGGAGAACATGTCTCTTCAGAACAAGATATGGCTGACACGTCATTTATTTGTAGCAGGATCCGCGACCATCTCATAACATTGAGCTGTTTCTGGTGGCCGACGTTAAGGAGGTACGAAGGGTCTGTTGTGTGTATTGTTTATTTTTATTATATATTATTATTTAGTGATTAGAAAATTGTATTTTTATTATTATTATTATTATTGTTATTTATTATTATTATTGTTGTTGTTGTTATAATTATCGTTATTATTATTATTGTTGTTGTTGTTATAATTATTGTTGTTATTTTTATTATTATTATTTTTTTTTTATTATTGTTGTTGTTATAATTATTGTTATTATTATTGTTTTTATTATTAATGTTTATTTATGTGTATGTATAGCAAAACCCATGGCTGATATACACTTCCAGGCTCCATCAGTCTCGGGAGTTAATGAAGGACACAGTGACAGTGACACAGCTCCTGGTTTGTTAGTGCTGGTGTTTGTTTTAGGTTTGCTTTTTTGCTGTTGTTGAATGCTCCTTGGATTTTGTGATTCCGATGTTATTATGTTGCTGAGGAAGGCAGCATTGTAAGAATATATTGGAAACCTTTTGGTAAATCTATTATGCATAAAGGTTTTATTTACTAGCACAGAATCATAAATGATGCCAGACTAGATTGCGGAGAGGAGAAGCGGCGGTGTATCTCATAGCAACCAGCCTAGTCTAGCATCATTTATTATTATGTGATAGTAAATGATTCCATTTAAAAGTAAATCTATCAGTTGCTGCCTATAAATGTTAAGTAGAAAAATAGGAGTCTAAGAAATTCAAAAATACCTGAACTTTCATAAACATTGACACTCACTACACTGACACTCTCTACATTGACACTCACTACACTGACACTCTCTATATTGACACTCTCTACACTGACACTCACTACATTGACACTCACTACACTGACACTCTCTATATTGACACTCTCTACACTGACACTCACTACATTTACACTCTACACTGACACTTTCTACACTGACACTCACTACACTGACACTCTCTACACTGACACTCTCTACACTGACACTCACTACACTGACACTCACTACACTGACCCTCTCTACACTGACACTCTACATTGACACTCTACACTGACACTCTCTAGATTGACACTCTACACTGACACTCACTACATTGACACTTTCTATACTTACACTCTCTACACTGACACTCACTACACTGACACTCTCTACACTGACACTCAATACACTGACACTCTCTACATTGACACTCTACACTGACACTCTCTACATTGACACTCTACACTGACACTCACTACATTGACACTTTCTATACTGACACTCTCTACACTGACACTCTACACTGACACCCTCTAGATTGACACTCTACACTGACACTCTCTTTGTTTGGTGAAATGATCTTTTGTGTTTTGCCAGTGATAACGGACACACAGTAATTTAGGTAATCAGGAGGTTCTGACCCCCGCACCAACTAATAATAAAACCAAACACACTAACAGTGACAGTTATAAACAACATACTCTCCAATTCCCAATGTCCCCTACACTGACACTCGCTACATTGACACTATAAACACTGACACTCTCTACATTGACACTTACTACACTGACACTCTCTACATTGACACTCACTACACTGACACTCTCTACATTGACACTCTCTACGTTTGGTGATATGATTTCTTGTGTTTTACCAGTGATAACGGACCACACAGTAATTTAGGTAATCAGGAGGTTCTGACACCCGCACACCAACTAATAATAAAACCAAACACACTAATAGTGACAGTTATAAACAACATACCCTCCAATTCCCAATGTCCCCTCACAATGACTAATTGGCCAAGCAGTGTATTAGGTTCTACTAATGGAACAGTTTAGTGATGGTAAGTATGAGGTTAAAGCGTTCAGGACAAACTCATTCTCAGAACACAAGAAGATGATTTTTTGTATCTGGTCAATCCCAAACATCAGGTGGCTTCATTCACTTATAGATTAATCAGAGACGTTCAGTTACATTGAGAAGATTGTGACCTAAGAATGGACACGGTCTACAGGTCATGTCTGTCCCTCCCTATGAGGATCATCGCCTCATTGCTCTTTCTATTCTGTAGTTTCAGCGTCATGGAGAGGATGTACAGAAGACCAGACAGCACCTTATCTCTGTGGCCCATCACGTCAACCAGGTAGAGTGTCCTCCCGATAAACACCGCATGTACTGTCCATGACCTGGCTGAAGAGCAGAGACGTGCAAGTCTTTATGTTATTTAGATATTTTCCAAGATCAACTTCCAAGTGTTCTTGGTGGGTGTGGAAATCTGGACACAGAAGAACCAGGCCGTTGTGTCGCCGGCGGCTTCCACCACCCTAAAAAGGTTTCTACGGTGGAGGACGGAGGAATTGCTACCTCGAAAACATCATGATAATGTCCAGCTCATTAGGTTTGTGCAATCAGCCTCCATCATATAACTAAATGTGACCGCCACATCGGAAGACATCAGAGCTCAGTATAAAGCATTATGCACCTGCCTCCAGAATGCAGAATACATAGGACTATGTATCGGAGGAGACTTGCTGTTGTCTTGTGTCTATACAGTGGTCGGGCCAGATGGATGCATGCCGGGGATTATGCTATGTGGCCAATCAGTGTCCTCTGGAATTGCTCTGCTCACTGTGTTCTTATTCCCTGCAGTGGTGAACACTTCCATAATCACGCCCTTGGGGAGGCATTTGTGGCCAAGATGTGTACAGAGTCTCAGAGCGGGGGTGTCGTCAAGGTGAGTGAATAGACTCATTTTGTTATAATGTTTAGCTATCTGCAGGTCATTGCCCCCCCCCCGCACTTATTGCCTCTCCACTCGTCTATAATAACACGCATTAACAATTGAGCTATATGTAAAAAGACGAGATACGTTAGAGAACAATGAGTCCATGTTTTGCTCCCATTGATCTTTGTTGGGAGATTACATAATTGTGGCAGCCCATGACATGAAGTGTCTGAAGATTTGCCCCCTTCTGAATGAACACAGTATGAGCCCATGGGTCAGTCTACGTCTAATGTGTGCCCCCTTGTCCTGTGGTCTTTGTCTGTCTGCAGGACACAGGGCTCAGTGCCAGAGAACTCGCCAAATATGTTGCCCATGAGATGGGCCACAACCTGGGCATGAACCATGATACAGAGAATTGCTACTGTCCGGCAGCCACAGGGAAATGTCTGTTGTCTGGACGCACTGGGTAAGTCGCTGACCCCCTAAGGCCTTCTCAGACCTTCTCTCTAGGCTGGAATCTAAGAGTGCGGTATAACTGTTGTATACAGATGGTGTGTAATAACTGGTGCGTTATAACTGTTGTATACAGATGGTGTGTAATAACTGGTGCGTTATAACTGTTGTATACAGATAGTGTGTAATAACTGGTGCGCTATAACTGCTGTATACAGATGGTGTGTAATAATAACTGGTGCGCTATAACTGCTGTATACAGATGGTGTGTAATAACTGGTGTGTTATAACTGTTGTATACAGATGTGTAATAACTGGTGCGTTAACTTATAACTGTTGTATACAGATGTGTAATAACTGGTGCGTTATAACTGTTGTATACAGATGTGTAATAACTGGTGCGTTATAACTGTTGTATACAGATGGTGTGTAATAATAACTGTATAACTGTTGTATACAGATGTTGTATAATAACAGGTGCGTTATAACTGTTGTATACATATGGTGCGTAATAACTGGTGTATTTGTGCTGTGGGATTTATTTGACTCCTGACAAGTTACTCATGCTGAAATCTCCGGAATACTCTTTATCTCTGATTCCATGTATTATAATAAAGATATTTGTGGAATCAGGACCCCGCCCTGCTGAGGAAATGCTGCCACCTGGTGGACGACTCACACACTCTCATCAGAGGTCACCTTATTAGCTCTTTATATTATCATTATTATTATTATTATTATTGCTTATTTATATAGCGCCACAAATTATCTACAGCACTTTACAGAGAACATTAGACATTCACATCAGTCCCTGCTACATACTAAGGTCCCTAACACATCCATACACACACACACACATTAGGGTTCATTTAGTCAGCAGCCAATTAACTTTCTAGCATATTTTTGGAGTGTGGGTGGAAACCGGAGCACCCAGAGGAAACCCACACAGACACATGGAGAACATACACACTTCACACAGAGAAGGCCTAGTCCGGGAATGGAACTCATGACCTCAGCACCGTGAGACACAATGCTACTCACCGAGCCACCCTGTTATAATGATGGAGATGGAAATGGCCCCATGTGGTGCTTATCTCCTAGTTACCGCCTCTATAGGCCGTTTACAGGAGACATCGCCATTGGTTGTATCAGGAGAGCTCCCTCATCATACATAGTGCTGTAATAACGCCGTGTGATTCTTTGTCTTCAGTGCCAACATGAACGCCATATTCAGTGACTGCAGCCATCGCTACCTCAGCCGCTTCCTGGAGGACATGAACGTCTCCTGCTTACATGACCGGCCGCACACGTACATTGTGAGTCTGGGAAGTGACCGCCTTATTCAGTGACCGCCATCTGTATCATGCATTGATGAGGGGCACACAGCAGGGGCTGGATGGCAAATTTTAGCCTGGGGGCAAGCTCACAGCAGCGGCTCATAAGGTATCGGCTCATCCTTAGTGTTAACAATTCATTGGGGATTCAGTGTAAAGGAGGCCTCACCGGCATCAGCTGATAACTGATAACTGATGCAGCTGCGTCTATCATGGTCACAGATTTGATCCTACAGACAGTGTCAGACCAGGGCACAGGGCACCAGGGGAAGACTGTGATTGGCTACATCACATAGTCACATGGTCAGAGGTACAATGCACTGTACAATGCAAATCTACTATGGCATCAGCTGCACCCACAGACTGCTTCACCAGCTCAGTGCAACAAGCATATTATACAATGATATCAGTTATAAAAACCCAGTAAGAATCCCACTGATACGTACAACACAGACACATACTAGAGACCACCATACCAAGATTACATATACAATAGAAACTACACCATAATTACTGCCATACAATACAGACTGCATCTCAGCTACTGCCATACAATACAGACTGCATCTCAGCTACTGCTATACAATACAGACTGCATCTCTGCTACTGCCATACAATACAGACTGCATCTCTGCTACTGCCATACAATACAGACTGCATCTTAGCTACTGTCATACAACACAGACTGCATCTCAGCTACTGCCATACAAATACAGACTGCATCTTAGCTACTGTCATACAACACAGACTGCATCTCAGCTACTGCCATACGATACAGACTGCATCTCAGCTACTGCCATACAATACAGACTGCATCTCAACTACTGCCATACAATACAGAATGCATCTCAGCTACTGACATACGATACAGACTGCATCTCAGCTACTGCCATACAATACAGACTGCATCTCAGCTACTGCCATGCAATACAGACTGCATCTTAGCTACTGCCATATGATACAGACTGCATCTCAGCTACTGCCATACAATACAGACTGCATCTTAGCTACTGCCATACAATACAGACTACATCTTAGCTACTGTCATACAATACAGACTGCATCTCAGCTACTGCCATACAATACAGACTGCATCTCAACTACTGCCATACAATACAGAATGCATCTCAGCTACTGACATACGATACAGACTGCATCTCAGCTACTGCCATACAATACAGAATGCATCTTAGCTTCTGCCATACGATACAGACTGCATCTCAGCTACTGCCATACAATACAGAATGCATCTTAGCTTCTGCCATACGATACAGACTGCATCTCAGCTACTGCCATACAATACAGAATGCATCTTAGCTTCTGCCATACGATACAGACTGCATCTCAGCTACTGCCATACAATACAGAATGCATCTTAGCTTCTGCCATACGATACAGACTGCATCTCAGCTACTGCCATACAATACAGAATGCATCTTAGCTTCTGCCATACGATACAGACTGCATCTCAGCTACTGCCATACAATACAGAATGCATCTTAGCTTCTGCCATACGATACAGACTGCATCTCAGCTACTGCCATACAATACAGAATGCATCTTAGCTTCTGCCATACGATACAGACTGCATCTCAGCTACTGCCATACAATACAGAATGCATCTTAGCTTCTGCCATACGATACAGACTGCATCTCAGCTACTGCCATACAATACAGAATGCATCTTAGCTTCTGCCATACGATACAGACTGCATCTCAGCTACTGCCATACAATACAGAATGCATCTTAGCTTCTGCCATACGATACAGACTGCATCTCAGCTACTGCCATACAATACAGAATGCATCTTAGCTTCTGCCATACGATACAGACTGCATCTCAGCTACTGCCATACAATACAGAATGCATCTTAGCTTCTGCCATACGATACAGACTGCATCTCAGCTACTGCCATACAATACAGAATGCATCTTAGCTTCTGCCATACGATACAGACTGCATCTCAGCTACTGCCATACAATACAGAATGCATCTTAGCTTCTGCCATACGATACAGACTGCATCTCAGCTACTGCCATACAATACAGAATGCATCTTAGCTTCTGCCATACGATACAGACTGCATCTCAGCTACTGCCATACAATACAGAATGCATCTTAGCTTCTGCCATACGATACAGACTGCATCTCAGCTACTGCCATACAATACAGAATGCATCTTAGCTTCTGCCATACGATACAGACTGCATCTCAGCTACTGCCATACAATACAGAATGCATCTTAGCTTCTGCCATACGATACAGACTGCATCTCAGCTACTGCCATACAATACAGAATGCATCTTAGCTTCTGCCATACGATACAGACTGCATCTCAGCTACTGCCATACAATACAGAATGCATCTTAGCTTCTGCCATACGATACAGACTGCATCTCAGCTACTGCCATACAATACAGAATGCATCTTAGCTTCTGCCATACGATACAGACTGCATCTCAGCTACTGCCATACAATACAGAATGCATCTTAGCTTCTGCCATACGATACAGACTGCATCTCAGCTACTGCCATACAATACAGAATGCATCTTAGCTTCTGCCATACGATACAGACTGCATCTCAGCTACTGCCATACAATACAGAATGCATCTTAGCTTCTGCCATACGATACAGACTGCATCTCAGCTACTGCCATACAATACAGAATGCATCTTAGCTTCTGCCATACGATACAGACTGCATCTCAGCTACTGCCATACAATACAGAATGCATCTTAGCTTCTGCCATACGATACAGACTGCATCTCAGCTACTGCCATACAATACAGAATGCATCTTAGCTTCTGCCATACGATACAGACTGCATCTCAGCTACTGCCATACAATACAGAATGCATCTTAGCTTCTGCCATACGATACAGACTGCATCTCAGCTACTGCCATACAATACAGAATGCATCTTAGCTTCTGCCATACGATACAGACTGCATCTCAGCTACTGCCATACAATACAGAATGCATCTTAGCTTCTGCCATACGATACAGACTGCATCTCAGCTACTGCCATACAATACAGAATGCATCTTAGCTTCTGCCATACGATACAGACTGCATCTCAGCTACTGCCATACAATACAGAATGCATCTTAGCTTCTGCCATACGATACAGACTGCATCTCAGCTACTGCCATACAATACAGAATGCATCTTAGCTTCTGCCATACGATACAGACTGCATCTCAGCTACTGCCATACAATACAGAATGCATCTTAGCTTCTGCCATACGATACAGACTGCATCTCAGCTACTGCCATACAATACAGAATGCATCTTAGCTTCTGCCATACGATACAGACTGCATCTCAGCTACTGCCATACAATACAGAATGCATCTTAGCTTCTGCCATACGATACAGACTGCATCTCAGCTACTGCCATACAATACAGAATGCATCTTAGCTTCTGCCATACGATACAGACTGCATCTCAGCTACTGCCATACAATACAGAATGCATCTTAGCTTCTGCCATACGATACAGACTGCATCTCAGCTACTGCCATACAATACAGAATGCATCTTAGCTTCTGCCATACGATACAGACTGCATCTCAGCTACTGCCATACAATACAGAATGCATCTTAGCTTCTGCCATACGATACAGACTGCATCTCAGCTACTGCCATACAATACAGAATGCATCTTAGCTTCTGCCATACGATACAGACTGCATCTCAGCTACTGCCATACAATACAGAATGCATCTTAGCTTCTGCCATACGATACAGACTGCATCTCAGCTACTGCCATACAATACAGAATGCATCTTAGCTTCTGCCATACGATACAGACTGCATCTCAGCTACTGCCATACAATACAGAATGCATCTTAGCTTCTGCCATACGATACAGACTGCATCTCAGCTACTGCCATACAATACAGAATGCATCTTAGCTTCTGCCATACGATACAGACTGCATCTCAGCTACTGCCATACAATACAGAATGCATCTTAGCTTCTGCCATACGATACAGACTGCATCTCAGCTACTGCCATACAATACAGAATGCATCTTAGCTTCTGCCATACGATACAGACTGCATCTCAGCTACTGCCATACAATACAGAATGCATCTTAGCTTCTGCCATACGATACAGACTGCATCTCAGCTACTGCCATACAATACAGAATGCATCTTAGCTTCTGCCATACGGCACGCACGCCTGACATCCCCATGTGACACCCGCGCGCAGTGCACTGTTGGGAACGGAAGGCTGCTGGAGACCGTCACCGTGTGTACAGATATAGGTGGTACTGGGATCCTCCTTTGGGTGCAGGGTGAGTGCCACGGGCGGCCCCCTTGTGTGCGGGGGCCCGTGTGCACTGCACACTCTGCACCCATGGTAGATATGCCACTGCCTTAATCCTCTCTTCCCCACACCTAACCCTGAGTAAGATCTCTTCCCCGCAGCCTAACCCTAAGAAACTCTTCCCCACACCTAACCCTAAGACTCCCCTCTCCGTAGCCTGACCCTAAGACTCCCCACCCCGCAGCCTGACCCTAACCCTCCCTTCCCCACACCTAACGCTAAGTAAGATCTCTTCCCCACAGCCTAACCTTAAGACTCTTCTCCCCGCAGCCTGACCCTAAGACTCCCTTCCCCGCTGCTTAACCCTAACCCTCCCTTCCTCACACCTAACCCTAAGATCTCTTCCCTATAGCCTGACCCTAACCCTCTCTTCCCCTCACCTAATCCTAAAATCTCTTCCCCGCAGCCTAACCCTAACCCTCCCTTCCACACACCTAACCCTAAGACTCCCCGCAGGCTAACCCTAAGACTCTCTTCCCCGCACCTAACCCTAAGACTCCCTTCCCTGCAGCCTAAACCCTAAGACTCCCCTCCCTCGCACTTAACCCTAAGACTCCCCACAACCTTACAGGACTTAGAGATCTGCTGTTAATGATGCCGGATACCACAGGACACCTTCAGAGGAGTCCAGGCCTTCACAGATCAGAGCTGGGTTTGCAGGAACCTCGGGCCGGTGGTTCTAATGTTTAGGCTGATGGGTGTATTCCGGGTGTTCAGCAGCTGTTGTTGTGTGACTGGTGGCTCCTCTGTATAATGCTGTTTGTATGACTGACACCATATTCTGTGTCTTCTCCAGTTGGAAAGGTCTCCATGTTCCTCTGCTTGTTGCTCGTCTTCCTGGCACTAATCATCGTGTGGCAGAGAAATATGTGCGGGTCACGGAAGGCTCCTGTGCCTTGAGGAGGATCAGACTGTGCACCGGAGGAAATCAGGTCCATACATTACACCTCCCACCGCAGACAGAGGTTCCATCAGGAGAGGGACGGGCACAGACCGCCGTGTGTAATGGTCAGTGACTGGTGATAAGGACCAGACTGACCACAGGGAAGCTCTACAGACATTGCATTATATGGAAGGAAGATGTGACAAGACACAGACTCGCAGCAGAGAATGTTCTATATTCCTATATCTACCTCAGCCTTGTGTTCAGCCAGTAATTCTCAGCAATGACTCTCGTGTATTGACCTGTACTGTGAGCTGTCATATTATATGGAAGATAAAGCCAAATGGAGGAATCCAGAGTGTAAACATAAGGGGAGAACAGGGGGAAAGTTACACCTGGGCAAAACCATGTTGAAGTGCAGGGGAGGAAAATTCAGGGTTGGCGACTTTTCAGATCAGATCCCGGAGAGAGGAGATAGAGGCAGGTACTGGGCGGGGCTTAATGATGCAGTTTGTGTCATCAAGTCCCGCCCATCCCTAGTAACACGAGGGATTACGGATATGAGAGGCGGGGGGACATCCCGGGATACCAGCCTGCATTTCGGGAGTCTCCCGGATTTTTTCTGGGTGAATTCCATCTGTTACAAACCCTCAGAGTTCCTAAGGATTTTCTGGCAGTGCGCATGTGTTACCATACAGATCTCCAGTTCCGTACGCCTGGAGATATATCCGGCAGGACGGCCCATCCTCTTCACCCACCTAAACTCCGTAAGGTGCGCGGGGGTGGGGGAATATAAATTTTATGGGCAGGTTTTAGTAGTTCGGATCACTGGTTGTACAGACTGCGGAACAGCACAGGGAACTTACGGTAGAGTTATGGCAGTGTAAGTAACCATACGAAGGAGGGGAGTGACAATCACCCCTTCCATGCGGACTGCCAAGCCTCCGTGCATCCGGCCCAATATTAGAGTTGAGAGGTGAAGTTTCCTATACCAAGTCTAAATAACAGTGTGATAGTAACGCTGGTCAGTGCAATAAGCAAAGGATTCTCCCTGCAAGAATAAACTTCAGTATTCTCCCCCTGCAGGTCAACATGAATTTGCCCAGGTGTAACTTTCCACCTGATTTCCTCTTATTTTTACAGTTCAGCACAACAGCGCCATCTCCTGGACATTGGAGCATGGTGTGCTTATATTAAAGTGACTATTCCATGAAGAATGAGGTGTCTTGTCCTTTACTATTATATAAATCTCTCTGGTAGCTGTGAGAATCATGTTGGTGGTCATCGTTTTCCCCGTCTTGTTCTTCTGACTGTGGAGTTCTCTCTGCACTGAGAGCTGTCACCCTGTGTCTGTGCAGAGATACTGGGTGGGGGGCAGACATTTTTATTTATTAGAGACATTTTTATATATTAGAGACATTTTTATATATTAGACAATTTTATTTATTACAGACATTTTCATTACAGACATTTTTATTTATTATAGACTTTTTTATTTATTACAGACTTTTTTGCCATGGGACAGAAAAAAATATATGTTTATAAAGTACTTAAACTGCCCAATAAATAGGAAGAAAGAAGGAAAGAGGGAAACATCTTATACGGGAAATGCTGATGTAATACATAATATTAGAGAGCGTTAGGGTTATAGGAGGGAGTGTATAACCTGTCACACACACTCTGTACTGTGAGGGAAGCACCCAGGGCCGGTGCGACCCGCTCCGCGAGGGGACGCTGCCAATCTGTATAGCAGGGAGCGGGGG
>WWET01002900.1:189753-208110 GCA_011038615.1 Limnodynastes dumerilii | reverse complement strand
CTAAATGATCGGCGAAGGCGTCGTATTTTTTTCCGACGCAATATTTTTTAAATTAACGCCGACAATTGAATCGGTCCCAGAGAATCAGTTACATACATCTACAGATATATGTACATTTCATATATCTGACTTCAAAAAAGAGTTTCTAAAAAGTTTTTGATGTAATAGAATCACAAAACGATGTAGTAGAGAGTGTTATTATTGAAAATCCATGGAAGAAGAATCTACTGCTTTTAGAAAGAAATTTGGTGAAAGAAGCCAGAGTATATTGGGATATACAGCTACTTGAAAATTATGTCAGCAGTAATAAGGTTCCCAGGGGGTTACAACTGAATAAGGAACCAGCTTACCTGAATGAGTGTGAAAGTTTAAATTAGAATGGTTCTCAATACAATACGATAACTGTTCCATGGAGCTTATGAAACTCCTGATAAAAGAAAAAAAGCTTTTTACTGACAAGTTACTGACATTAACTATTTAGGTATAAAATTTGATGAAAAATTTAATGATGTTTTTTAAAAGCTAAAACTGAAATGGAAGCGAAAGTATTTAAAATAGAAAACAAAATTATAGACATTAAACTGGGGACGTTCCAAAGGGATGTAAAAGATTACCAACTTAACATCGTGAGGGGCTGGCCAAATATAAACAAGTACCTATAAGTACTAATAATAAAGAAGGCAACATTCAGAATCCAAGTAAACAAGGACGGATTAAAGTAGAAAATAAAAAGAAAAATAATATAAATAGAAAGAGAGTCCAAATTAAAACTAATGATCAATGGGTGAAGAGCTGCAATGGTAATAATAACATTTCTAAACCTACCATGTCTAAAGGTTTGAACCTCTCTATGAATGAGAAAAATGGTGGAAACACATTAGTACAGGAGACTAGGGATAGTCTTCCTTTACATAATTGTTCAGAAATATTAGAGCAATCAGAACTTGTAAGTGATATAAGCCTTGATACGCCTTGATAAGCCTGGAACGAATGTGCAGATAAAAGAATTATTAAAAGACACAGCATTTTTTAGAGAGGAGGGGGTCAACCGTAAGAAAATAATCACTTGACGTGGAAAAGGGCAAATAAATCCTCCAGAAAAGCGGAGAACAGAGATGATCCGAAAGGAGTGTTTATCCTCTCCCAGTGTCACGGTCTGCGGCTGCAAGCGCCGCACTTACCATGTCAGATGTCTCTGGCAGCAGTCTTCTCCCTGCGGTGCTGCAGTTTTGGATTTCAGAGCCTGTCACTGTGCAGTGACAGTCTCCTATACTTATACTGGGGTACTGGACATATGATGAGGGATAATGGGGGAACTGGATATATGATGAGGGATACTGGGGTACTGGACATATGATGAGGGATAATGGGGGAACTGGATATATGATGAGGGATACTGGGGTACTGGACATATGATGAGGGATAATGGGGGAACTGGATATATGATGAGGGATACTGGGGTACTGGACATATGATGAGGGATAATGGGGGAACTGGATATATGATGAGGGATACTGGGGTACTGGACATATGATGAGGGATAATGGGGGAACTGGATATATGATGAGGGATACTGGGGTACTGGACATATGATGAGGGATAATGGGGGAACTGGATATATGATGAGGGATACTGGGGTACTGGACATATGATGAGGGATAATGGGGGAACTGGATATATGATGAGGGATACTGGGGTACTGGACATATGATGAGGGATAATGGGGGAACTGGATATATGATGAGGGATACTGGGGTACTGGACATATGATGAGGGATAATGGGGGAACTGGATATATGATGAGGGATACTGGGGTACTGGACATATGATGAGGGATAATGGGGGAACTGGATATATGATGAGGGATACTGGGGTACTGGACATATGATGAGGGATAATGGGGGAACTGGATATATGATGAGGGATACTGGGGTACTGGACATATGATGAGGGATAATGGGGGAACTGGATATATGATGAGGGATACTGGGGTACTGGACATATGATGAGGGATAATGGGGGAACTGGATATATGATGAGGGATACTGGGGTACTGGACATATGATGAGGGATAATGGGGGAACTGGATATATGATGAGGGATACTGGGGTACTGGACATATGATGAGGGATAATGGGGGAACTGGATATATGATGAGGGATACTGGGGTACTGGACATATGATGAGGGATAATGGGGGAACTGGATATATGATGAGGGATACTGGGGTACTGGACATATGATGAGGGATAATGGGGGAACTGGATATATGATGAGGGATACTGGGGTACTGGACATATGATGAGGGATAATGGGGGAACTGGATATATGATGAGGGATACTGGGGTACTGGACATATGATGAGGGATAATGGGGGAACTGGATATATGATGAGGGATACTGGGGTACTGGACATATGATGAGGGATAATGGGGGAACTGGATATATGATGAGGGATACTGGGGTACTGGACATATGATGAGGGATAATGGGGGAACTGGATATATGATGAGGGATACTGGGGTACTGGACATATGATGAGGGATAATGGGGGAACTGGATATATGATGAGGGATACTGGGGTACTGGACATATGATGAGGGATAATGGGGGAACTGGATATATGATGAGGGATACTGGGGTACTGGACATATGATGAGGGATAATGGGGGAACTGGATATATGATGAGGGATACTGGGGTACTGGACATATGATGAGGGATAATGGGGGAACTGGATATATGATGAGGGATACTGGGGTACTGGACATATGATGAGGGATAATGGGGGAACTGGATATATGATGAGGGATACTGGGGTACTGGACATATGATGAGGGATAATGGGGGAACTGGATATATGATGAGGGATACTGGGGTACTGGACATATGATGAGGGATAATGGGGGAACTGGATATATGATGAGGGATACTGGGGTACTGGACATATGATGAGGGATAATGGGGGAACTGGATATATGATGAGGGATACTGGGGTACTGGACATATGATGAGGGATAATGGGGGAACTGGATATATGATGAGGGATACTGGGGTACTGGACATATGATGAGGGATAATGGGGGAACTGGATATATGATGAGGGATACTGGGGTACTGGACATATGATGAGGGATAATGGGGGAACTGGATATATGATGAGGGATACTGGGGTACTGGACATATGATGAGGGATAATGGGGGAACTGGATATATGATGAGGGATACTGGGGTACTGGACATATGATGAGGGATAATGGGGGAACTGGATATATGATGAGGGATACTGGGGTACTGGACATATGATGAGGGATAATGGGGGAACTGGATATATGATGAGGGATACTGGGGTACTGGACATATGATGAGGGATAATGGGGGAACTGGATATATGATGAGGGATACTGGGGTACTGGACATATGATGAGGGATAATGGGGGAACTGGATATATGATGAGGGATACTGGGGTACTGGACATATGATGAGGGATAATGGGGGAACTGGATATATGATGAGGGATACTGGGGTACTGGACATATGATGAGGGATAATGGGGGAACTGGATATATGATGAGGGATACTGGGGTACTGGACATATGATGAGGGATAATGGGGGAACTGGATATATGATGAGGGATACTGGGGTACTGGACATATGATGAGGGATAATGGGGGAACTGGATATATGATGAGGGATACTGGGGTACTGGACATATGATGAGGGATAATGGGGGAACTGGATATATGATGAGGGATACTGGGGTACTGGACATATGATGAGGGATAATGGGGGAACTGGATATATGATGAGGGATACTGGGGTACTGGACATATGATGAGGGATAATGGGGGAACTGGATATATGATGAGGGATACTGGGGTACTGGACATATGATGAGGGATGCTGGGGGGCTGGATATATTATGAGGGATACTGGGGGAACTGGACACACGATATACTATACTAGGGGCACCAGCCTGTCACTCATCTGTCTTCTGTGGACCTGATCATACAGGTTTTTTGAGGTGCGCTGCGCTCCACTGGCACTACGGTAGTGCACCTCAAACAGCCGTGGGGGGGGCTGGGGGGCTGGATATATTATGAGGGATACTGGGGGAACTGGACACACGATGAGGGATACTGGGGGCACCAGCCTGTCACTCATCGGTCTGCTGTGGACCTGATCATACAGGTTTTTTGAGGTGCGCTGCGCTCCACTGGCACTACGGTAGTGCACCTCAAACAGCCTCTATGTGGGGGGGGCCCAAGCTGACCTTTTGTACCTGGGCCCATGAACCTTTAGCTACGCCCCTGCTGACACTTCTCACTGTGGACAGTCACAGTGCCTGAGAGATACTATATATATATTTTATTTATGTATGTAAATGTATTTGTGTATGGTTTTTTTTACACAATTTTTTTTGGGAACCAGATACAGCGCAGCATGCTTAGAAGGCCTTGTAGTTCTATCAGTGCAGCCATGCTAAGCATTCCAAACATGCTGCGCTTGCCTTTGGGACATAGAAAAACACATGTTAAATATATTGACATTTGTTTTTCTGGTACAGTGTGGGGCACTTTCAATGAAAGCGCCCCACACAAAAGGTGCTTTGATTTACAGCGCTTTGCGATGAACTAAAGGCGATTTAGTCAAATCGTCTTTAGTGAATATGGCGAACTGTATTTTTTTCTAGGGCAAACATCTGGACAATTTCAGTCCAGCGATGTTTGCCTGGTCAATTTTGCAAAAAGTCCCGGGGTCTTTTTTGACAAAATCGACTATTGTAAATATACCCCTATAAATGAGAAAAATGGTGGAAGCACATTAGTACAGGAGACTAGGGATAGTCTTCCTTTACATAATCATTTTGAAATATTAGAACGATCAGAACTTGTAAGTGATTGAAGCCTTGATACTTCGGCGTCAGGAACTTCAAATGATTTGGTTGTTCGCCCAAAAACTTTTTGGGGAGAACAATGAAAGAAAACGAATGTGCAGATAAAAGAGTTATTAAAAGACACATAGCATGTTTTAGAGAGGAGGGGGTCAACCCCAAGGAAAAGATCACTAGACGTGGAAAAAGAGGAAATAAATCCTCCAGAAAAGCAGAGAATAGAGATGAACAGAAAGGAGTGTTTAACCTCTCCCAGGTAGCACTGACAGAGGTTGAGTTAAAATTGCTTGGTAGAAGTTTATCCTTTGCCCCTTCCTGTCCCCCAAACAAATTCAATCTAATTGTAGATGTGCTAAAATTTTCCAGGAATCTAACCCTTAAGCAACATTTTTTAAAACATGAGTCAAAAAAGATAGACCCAAATGTTTTATTAAGTCAGAAATGGACAAATTTAAAACCCAAATCTCATTATTACCCTCTAGAATCTCGGAGGTCCATATGTTGAACTATTCATTAAACTTATTAAAAAAAGATTTGGAGAACTTAAACTACACAACTCAAAATAGGAGGGAATTTGTCCTTTATAGAAAGGGAAGCTTTAAAGAAATTGATAGCAGACAAATCTAATAGTCAAACAGGCTGACAAAGGAGAAGGCATTGTTCAGAGATACGTATATTAAGGAAGCATTAAGGCTTCTAGATGACCCTACCTCCTATCAGCAGCTTTCGAGTGATCCTGCAACTCAGTTTGCACATGAATTGGAACTTCTGTTGAATGTGGGTTTGCCTAAAAAATGTATATCTATGGATGAGTATAGATATTTTATTAATAATTCCCACAGAATTGCAACATTTTATATATCTGCCTAAGTTTCGTAAAAATAGGTCAAACCCCTCGGGAAGACCTATTGTTTCTTGGATTGGGTCCATTAGCAGTCGAGTCTCTGAGTTTCTAAAAATTTACCTTAAAAATTACGTCCCAATATTGGATTCGTATATAATAGATTCTACCCAGGTATTAAAACTTGCATCAGAATTGGATGGGAAGTGGGTTTTCAGTGGTGCTCCATTGACGTAGAGGCCATATATACCTCTATCCCTCACGAGAAAGGTTTGGAAACTTTGAGAGAAGTTTTATCAATGAATGGGGATTTGACTGTAGATTTGGTGGATTTTCTAATATCTAGTGCTGACTTTGTACTAAAGAAAAATTTATTTTCTATTCCTTGATAAATTCTATCTACAGATAAAGGGTACTGCGATGGGCACAGTTTTCGCTCCCAGATTTTCAAATTTATACCTTGGCAGCTGGGAGCGAAACTGTGTCCAGAGCCACCCTCAGATATCCTCGAATAAATTCTTCAAAAGATATATCGACGACATCTTGATTATCTGGTCTGGATCTGAGTCTAGCTTTGCACAGTTTGTGGATAGTCTTAACCAGAACAATTATGGCCTTGGTTTTACTTATAAGTTTGGAGGGAGTAAAATTTAATTTTAAGATTTGCTTTTATAAGCCCCAATTGAAGGGGAACTGAATATATGCACCAGCACTTTTTTCAAAGAGGTAGATGCAAATAGTTACCTCGAATACAGTAGCTGTCACCGAAAAAAAATGGTGGGATAATATCCCATATTCACAGTTTATTCGGCTGAGATGCAATTGTTCAGATCTTATGAAATTTGAAGAACAAGCCAAAATTTACAAATCTAAGTTTAAAGAACATCACTACCCTCAGGCAATTATTGATGAAAGTTACAGCTTAACATATAAGGCAAAGGACAAAAATTGGGTAACCGATAAATTGAACTGCGCACTAGTTACTGAATTTAATTGTTTGGGAAATGAAGTAAAAAATGTAGTTAGAAAATATTGGTCAATATTATCTTTAGACCCTGTGCTGGCCCCCTATCTACAGTGCCAAAAAATCCAAATGTGAAATTTAGGAAAGCTAAAAGTGTAAAGTCATTACTAGCACCAAGTGCCCTGCCCACTACAGTAACGGAAAAATCTGTATTGCCTAAAATAGTAGGATGCTTCACCTGCGGGAAGTTTTAAATCTGCAAACACATGCACAAAGGAAATACATTTTCTAACTCTAATGGTAGTCAGGAATTTGAAGTAAAACATTACACTAATTGAAATACCAGTTTTGTCGTGTATATACTTACCTGTGGTTGCAAAAAGCTTTATGTGGGAAAGACAAAATGATGTCTAAAGATTAAGGCCTTGGAACATTACAGAAATATTGTAAACAATAGCCCTGGTCATAGCGTATCCTGGCATTTTAGTAATTGTCCACAAGGTAATATCACTAATTTTAAAATTAGAGCAATTGAACATATAACTATGGACAAAAGGGGCGGAGATAGGCTGCTACGGCTCTCTCAACGTGAGGGTTTTTGAATTCTCTCTTTGAATACCATGACCCCTCATGGGTTAAATGAGAATTTCGAATTAACCCCATTCCTTTGAAATAATTTTTTCCCTTGTGTATGATGGTAAGGTTTCAATTTTATCCCTTTAACCTATTCCGGCTAGTACCTGGAATATTTTAGATCCTTCCATTTGAATATTTTTAGCTAGTTTAACTTATTATAACATTCTTAACTATTTTAAACTTATTTACATTGTTCTACATTGCATCATTGGGCCTGATCCAGAGCTACGCTGTGCCGTACTTCGTAAGTACGGCCAGCGTAGCTCATAAGCACTCCCCCTGTCCCGGCATATTTACCCACTGTTATGCTGGCCAAAGGCTACCTTAACTTCAGCCGGCGTAACAGTGGGTAATTACCCTCCCTCCCCGTCTACCTTCCGTGCTGCACGCCCCTTCACCCATAACTACGCTGTAGGGCACCCTGATAAATCGAGTACACCGGGCAACATCTGCCCGGTGCATGCGCAGAATGGCAGAAATGCCGTTGTTACACATACGGCCGCCGTAAGAACACCAACAGCTGCACGCCACAATCGCACGCTGGAGCGGGTCTTTTACTAACTACGCTTATCTGAACCTGACTCTTGTTTGGTTCCTACATTTGGAGTACACCTCTGTGATTTTATTTCTGCCTATAAGTGCTTTTATGTGAAGTTGAATAAAGAGAGTCCAAAGAAAGAAAGCACTCAAAGGGACTTGAAAAATAGTGAAGAAAAGTTAATTTATTCTTTCATAACTCTAACTTTAGAGTCATATGCGGTATAGTAGCTGCCAACGTTTCAATCCAGATATACTTGGATTTTCCTCAGGGCTTTAAACAACAATGCACACAGGGTTTTTTTATCTGCCTGCATTGTTGTTTAAAGCTCTGGATCTGGCCCAATGTCACAAATTTTCTACAGATTTACACATGTACCTTCCATGCTTTGGTTAAAAATGCTACTTTGTCCAAAAATTATTGTTTTTGGCATACACCTTTATTTTTGTATTACAATTGCACCAACCTGGTCTATCCTTGCTTTGAAATTTCAGAAATGGAGCCACTATCTTCAATATTTTCGCCCATTCAAGCACCTGTAGTAAAAAGGAAACCTTAAGATACTTGCCATCATTTCACATACCTGAAGAATGATCTTTTAGCTGATTGTTGGGGACAGTTAAGCCCTATATTTTCCAATACAAACAACATCCTTTTATGGCAATCATGTGGGGTGAAGAAGCTGAGTGGGGTCTGTTAAAAAGCTGAGCTTCCAAAGACTGGATAAATCTACATGTTAGATAAATGAAAGGCAGAGATCATGTCATATTTTATATTTGTCTCCAGTACTCCCCGTAAGTGTTTTCCATGGAAAAAGAGGATGCGCTTTAAATGTATACCAAAAATGTATTAAATAACTAAATGCACACAATAATACACATATATAAAATAAATAACACAAATAAAAATCACATTTTTATTTGTGCTATTTATTTTATACATGTGTATTATTGTGTGCATTTAGTTGTTTAATACATTTTTGGTATACATTTAAAGCGCATCCTCTTTTTCCTAATATATTTCTTTATTGGAGGTGGTCACTCCTTAGGCTACTGCTAAATGTATCCAAGAACTTAAGGTTTCCTGTTGTTACCACACCACTATTTAAGTTTTTTAAAGTTAACACTTTGTTTATTGTTTTCCATGGAGACTGCTTGAGGTTGTTGAGGAAGGAGTCTCCATGAAGTTGATCATGTGGATGGGTTCTTTATTTTGTATGTTGTATGTTGTGTTAATATAAGTTATAGAGAGAAGTGAGAGTAATATTTCAGCAACCAGAGAAATAATGAAGGGAATTAATATGATGGGACATGCTGAGAGGTCTGGATCTGACTTCAGACTAAAAAGTGTACAGTCGGGGGGCGGAGCTAGCCGCTAGATGGTGCGGACGTGAGTCTCCTCAGCTCCCGACACAGATCCTGCTTATGTGCTCCTGTTAGTGGTGACCCGGTCCTCCTTTCTCCTCACTTACCCTTGGGGCTCTCCTGACGGCCCGGCAGCCCGGCGGTGTTTTCGGGACCTACGTCTGTGTGGGCTGCGGCGGTGATCCTCCGGCGCTCCGGCGCTTGTCATCTGACTCCTCCGGCGGTGCTATGCTGGTGGTGTCTGCTGCGTCCAGGCATCCCTTATCCCCTCTCTGTGGGCTCTGCTCCGGTGAAGAGGCTTTCTCCTGCACTGGGGTGCTCTTGGTGACGGTCCAGGTGCCCGGAGGTCCGGTGGGTCCGAGTGTATTCCCTTTTGGCGCCAACTCCAGTCCGTCGGCGCCATTTTGAGTGCAGGTCCTGGCTGTGTGATTGCAGTGACTGTGGGGCTGCGGTGGATTTCTGCCTCTGCTGTCTGGATACACGCTGGTTGGGGGGCCCTGACTTGGGGCTACAGCTGTGAGTGACTCTCTTGTCTGGATCTCCATCTTCTGATTGCCTGACCTCCGCTGCTGCTCTATAGAAAATTCTGGAGCTGTGGTTTGGCTCCAGTTTCTACCCCCCTCTACTGAGGTCTCCCCCAGTAGCATACTCAGTGTACCCATCTATGTGCTCCTGTCCTATTGGAGATTGCCCCTGCTGTTATTGGCCTTTTTCTTACCCACTGCTGTTTATCCCTGAAGCCTACAGTGTGCATAATACATATAACTCTCTACTGGTTATTCTTGGTTCCCATCATACTTACCTGCTGAGATATATAGCCCTGCGGAGCTCCTCCCCTTTGCATCAAATTTACAATTTTTCACCTGGAGGGCCATCCTAGTGTCATCACATTGTGACTCGGTGCATCCTGTCAAGTGCTATTAGCGCCTGGTGATCTATACACTTTGCTACTACTGCTTATATTAATATGGGGAAATCTAATACCGCTGCATCCGCAGCGGCTAAACTTGAGAAATATGCCCGTGGCTCTACTGCGGGGAGTCAACAGGGACAATCCTCCTCTTCCCGGGCACAGGTGGATACGCCTCCCCCTGAACCACCTATGGATCCGGCCTCACCCCCCCTGTCACAAGTTCTGCAAGCTATAACTGACTCTGAGTTGAGAGTGACTGGGAATATAGGGGAGGTGCAGGTTGATCTTTCTATCATCCGCCAGGAGCTACAGACAGTGCGAGAGAGATTGGGCGCGGCGGAACATCGCATTTCAGATCTTGAGGATCAGGCTAATCCCATGAGAGGGCAGTTAGACCAGCTCTCATCTGACGTCATCACCTGTAAGGCCAGGCTGGCAGATCTCGAGGGCCGCCTACGACGGAACAATATCCGTTTTGTTGGTTTCCCTGAGAGGGTCGAGGGGCGGGATGCTGTTCGCTTCCTGGAAGATCTTTTGATAAAAGAATACGGTAGAGAGGCTTTCTCCCCACATTTTGCATTCGAGAGAGCTCACAGAGTGCCTCCGCAGCCCCCTCGTCCTGGGGCCCCTCCTCGGACCCTTATTGCAAAGCTCCTTCACTACCAGGATCGAGATGCAATCCTACAACTCCTTCGAAGCAAAGGGCTATTGAAACTGGACAATGCGGAGATTTCGGCATATCCGGATTTCGCCACCGAAGTCCAGAAGGACAGGGCTAAATTCCTGACGGTCAAGAGACGTCTACGTGAGCTCCAACTTCCATACGCCCTGCTCTTCCCATCCCGCCTCCGGGTCAGTGCGGATGGCACCTCGCACTTTTTCGGGTCCCCACAAGAGGCAATGGACTGGCTGGAGCGGAGAAGAACTCGGGGACGCACTCCGCCACCGTGATTCTCCACACTGCTCTACTGCGCAGGCCGGGACTGTACTGATCATTCTTCTCTCCGATATCCTTTTTGTTCATGAGTAACATTTGGTTTTATAAGCATTGCATTATTTTACCCTTATTGTTGTATTTCCCACTTACTCCTTTTATAATTGTTGTAATATGGGTAGCCATCTCCTGTTTTATAGGTGGGAGGGAATGCTTGCTTGTTTGCTTTATTCTTGGGCTGCGTGGTCACCAACCTAATATGTACAATAGGTCTGTGGAGCTGTCATCTTAAGTGCAGCTTTAGGTATTAGCCCTTCCCTAGTGAGGGGGGATTTTTGTTTGTTTCCTCACTTTGGTGAGGTATAGGATAGGGAGTGGGATGTTTGGGAGTAGGTATTTCTCATGTTTTAGAGATAATACAGGGAGGGATTGGGAGGTGTTACTGGTTGGGGTTATTTTATTATTTGTATTTCAAGGCATTTGGACTAATATCAATACCTCTTTACACTGTATCTATGCATGGAGACTTGTAATTTTTATTTTTTCCTTACAGGGAGCAGAACTGTGTTCCTTCATTGGGTGCTATTTACATGGTTGCTACTTTATAATTCTTGCGAATTGGTGTAACTTTAAGCACTTTCCTGTTCCGCTTCTTTTAATTTATGATATACGATGCAGCCACTAACATTTGTGTCATGGAACACTAGAGGCCTTGGTGACAGGGTTAAACGCTTCTTGGTGTTGAATGAGCTGCGTAAATATAATGCTGATGTGGTGTGCTTGGTCGAGACTCACTTGGTAGGTGGGAAGTTGCTGGCTCTGAAGAAACGTTGGGTGGGCTGGACATACCACTCAGTGCATACCTCTCACTCCAGGGGCGTCTCTGTTCTTGTTAGAAAGGGGATTGGGTTCTTGTTAGACAAGGTCCTGACTGACCCATATGGTCGCTACGTGTTTATCAAAGCCTCAATTACTTCGGTTCCTATTTTTATTTTGGCCATGTATATACCCCCCCCCCCCTTTCAATAGCGATATTCTCAAAAAGGCTGTTCACTTTATTGCAGATTCCCCAGATACCCCTGTGGTGTGCATGGGGGACTTTAATAATGTTTTTGATGCGTTGGATCGTTGGAGGGAGTCCTCAACTCCTATCCTTCCCTCTCCTTCCCCTTTTGCTAGATTCATAGATACCATTGGGTTGGTGGATATTTGGCGGGTGAGGAATCCTGGAGTCTCTCAGTTTTCCTGTCAATCTGCCACCTATTCTGCTCTCTCCCGCATAGACTATATTCTCCTATCTCCTGTTTTGGTCCCAGCTGCACATTCGATTCAGTACCTTCCGAGGGGTATTTCGGACCACTCTCCAGTTCTCCTAACGCTCTCACTTAGAAATTATAATAATTTTCGGCTCTGGAAGTTTAACCCGCACTGGCTGGATTCGATGGGAGCCGGGTCGGACCTCACTGCTGAATGGGAGAATTATTTCCGTGATAATATTGATTCTGCTAACCCTGCTATAGTGTGGGATGCATTTAAATCTGTAGTGAGAGGATCACTTATTGCTAATGTTGCCAGGCGGAAGGTATTCTTCAGGGAGCATGAAAGGTTTTTGGAACGGGAGTGTTGTGTGCGTGAGGCTCAGTACATTAGAACCCATTCTGCGGAGGGTAGAGTAGAGTGGTTGAGGTCTCAGAGGGAGTGGGCTGACCACCTTTATGCCAAGTTCAAAAGACACCTCCTTTTTGCTGGCCATTTGACATATTACCAGTCAGATTTGGCAGGCTCCTATATGGCTTATCTGGCCAGAGGAGACCATGAAAACAGATATGTCCTTGCGATACAGGATGAGCAGCAGAATAGACAATGTAGTGCGCCTGCAATTGCGGAGACTTTTTTGCAATACTTTCAATCGCTATACTCCACTAGAGTCTCGTATGATGTGACTGATTTACAGAACTACTTGGACACTATAACTTTGCCTAGCTTGCCCAGGGAGGCGATAGACTTTTTAGAGACCCCCTTCACTGCAGAGGAGCTTGAGGTTGTTATTGGTTCCTTTCCCAGTAATAAGGCACCTGGGGTAGACGGCCTCCCAATAGAGCTGTATAAAAAGTTTAAGGATTTCTTTATACCTCACCTGTTGGACACCTTTGATAGGCTGCTTGAGATGAGGGCTCTCCCCCCCTCCATGGCTGAAGCCTTAATTGTTGTGCTTCATAAGCCCGGTAAAGACCCGTTATTACCTGAATCTTACAGGCCAATATCCCTGTTGACAACTGACATCAAGATCCTAGCCAAACTACTCTCCATTAGACTAAATCGGGTAATTTCATTAATCATTCACCCGGACCAAACCGGTTTTATGCCTGGTAAGTCCACTCTCACCAACCTTAGAAGGCTTTTTACGCAAATTCAATTCCCCCATGAAGCCGGGGAGGAGGCAGTGGTGGTGTCCTTGGACGCCGCCAAGGCGTTTGACTCGGTGGAATGGGGGTATCTATGGGAGGTTCTTCGCAGGTTCCAATTCGGCCCCAAGTTTATATCGTGGGTGCAACTCCTATACTCCTCGCCTGCTGCTAGAGTGGGTGTTAATGGGTTCGTTACTAAGCCTTTTTCGTTAGGTCGTGGCACTAGGCAAGACTGCCCCCTCTCACCGGCTCTCTTCGCCCTCGCCATAGAGCCTCTGGCATGCGTCATTCGGTCCAATCCTAATATTCATGTTCTCCCTGCTGGGGAGGCGGTGGATAAAATCGCACTGTATGCGGACGACATGCTGTTGTTCATGGCGGGGGTGGGGGAGTCGTTGCCGGCTCTTCTTGCTGTGGTGGAATGCTTCGGGGTATATTCTGGTTTAAAAATAAATTGGAGCAAATCTAGCATCCTTGCTTTGCAGGAGCTTCCTTTGGATGTGGTGCCCTCATCATGTCCCCTGCAGCTAACCAATAAGTTAAAATACTTGGGGGTCTGGGTCACCTCCCGGGCTTCTGACTATATTATGGATAACTTAAAACCAATTGCTAGTTGGTTCGGAGGTAAGGCTCGGGTGTGGAGCAAGCTTCCCTTGAACCCCACAGGTCACATTAATTTGATAAAGATGGTGGTGTTGCCAAAGTATCTTTATGCCCTGCAGCATTCCCCGGTATATGTGCTGCGTTCCTATTTTAGATTTATTAACTCTCAACTTCTCTCCTTTGTATGGGCCGGTAAAAGACATAAGCTGTCCTTGTCTACTTTAAGCAGAGGGAAGCAGATAGGTGGTCTAGCTTTTCCTTATATATGGGCATATTATATCGCTGCCCAGGCTTCACATCTTTCCGGGTGGATCACGGATGAGGGGTGGGGGTCACTGGGTTCTCTCTTGCGGTGTTCTGGGGGGCGGGGCCTCAGTCCTCTCCAATATTTGCTAAGCAACTGTTTGCGCAGTACTGCAGCCCCCCTTGTTAGACAAGCTATTATGGTTTGGAGGTCTCTTGGCAAACTTCTTGAAGTTGTTACCTTTGACCCTAATACTCCTTTATGGCATAATCCTTCCTTTTGCGAGTTATACAAGCTGCAGGGGCGACTTTTTTGGAAAAGGGCTGGGGTCTTCTCTCTGCAACACCTGTACGAGGATGGAGTTTTAAGGACCTTCCGCCAATTAAGTGATGAATTTCGGCTTCAGGCGGCTCAGTTTTATAGGTATTTACAGCTCCGACATGCCTTAAATGCGCAATTTGGAGGTTCGGAGCCCACACTGCAGAATTCTCCTATTATTAAGTTATTATCGGATGCTGCCAATAAAAGATCTATTTCTTTCCTATATTCGCAAATTCGTGCGCGTTTGTCTCAGGACGATTTGTCGGGGTTGAGGGCCAGCTGGGAGGCTAACGTTGGCCAGGTAACGGATGAGGATTGGCAGGAGGCTCTAGCCTGTATCTCAGCTGTGTCCTCTTCTCTGATATTCCAACAGGTTCAACTATTTATCTTACATAGGGCCTATCTTTCTCCGCGTGGGATGATGGCTGCAGGGTTGAGGGAGGATTGTAGATGTCCAAAGTGTGGCTTTGCTGATGCAGACTTTTGGCACTTGCTTTGGGATTGTCCTGGGGTTCAAAAATTTTATACTGAGGTCTGGAATTCTATTTGCTCTACTTTCCCATTATTACCCTCCTTAAACCCTAAGTTATTTCTATTTCGCCTCAACCTCAGGGAGGATTACTCAACGCCTGTTTACCGCTATGTTAGTATATTGGCCTCGCTTGCTCTGGTTTTGGTGGCACGGAAGTGGCTGGCTCCTGATCTTCCTTCCTACCACAACTGGGTCGGGCTGGTCAATGAAGTCATGAACCACGAGAAATTCATGCATACCAAACGTAAAACCTTGGATTGTTATTATAAGATATGGCACCCGTGGTTGGAGTCTCCATTTGTCCTCTTCCCTCCCGCGCCACCGGAGCCCTCCTAACATATAGTATAACATATAGTATAACATTTATTGTTGACTTATACTGTTAGTCTGATACCTTTGACCTGTTGTGCGGGCTGTAGTGTTCCGGTTTAGCATGCCTATTCTGCATTTTGTAGTCTGTTGTATCTAAGTGTACATGTGGTTGTGTTGTTGCACCATTTGCTCAGTTTGCTGTACCTGGGTCGATGTTCCTCAATTCTTTCGTATGGAAGGATGAATATTTGTAATCGATCTTGACAAAGGGACGTGGTCTTTGTTAGTACTTTGATAGCCCTCTCTTATTTGTGCACCCATGTTTCCATGCAAGCCTTATTTCTTTATTATACATTATTTAGACTCTGTGACCTGTATTCTCCTTACTTGTCCTTATGCCTTGTAGGGTATGTGGTTTTGGGGGTGGGGGTTATATGTTCGGGGTTGTGTTCCCCATGATTGCATTGTTTTTGTATTTGTATGTATTTTTTTGTATTTTTTTGTATTTTTGTATTTTCATCACGGTTGGTTATTGGAAATGTTAATAAATAAACACAATAAAAAAAAAAGTGTACAGTCTCTCCACATACAGAAGCAGCAGGAGACGCTGTAATTGTCTGTATGTTCATTGTCAGAACCTGACAAATGTATTTTAAGATTTCATCAAGTTTAATCACCTACTGTAGAACATGTTGTTCCTGAACAAGTTCGAAAAACTGAGCCCCTTCTTCTATTCATGAAGCACACAATCACCCATTTTCTTTGGATACCTAGCATGTTCCTAAACCTGTTTGATGCAATTTCAAAACTTGTCCCACACCTTAAAAAGTTATGCTGTCTTTTTCAATGACTATTCATTTGTTTGGAATGTTCCATTATTAAGTTTTAAGTCGTAAAATGTGTGATGCTTTCATTAAGAGAATGACAATTATGATGTATTCCTCTGACTCCTTTAAGCACTTAATAGGTCTGCTATAAATGTCTATGCATCTTACTAAATATATTTTATCCATTTGAAATGTTTATTCAGCACAGCCCGTGTCAATATAAAGCAGGCAATGGGAACAAATTGCAAAACAGTAAAAACATGACACTCTTCCAACATTCCCGCTATAAAATGTTTGTAATGTTGTTAACTTTGTCCTTTCAAGTATACTTTGTTTAAGTATTTGAGTTACACCTTATATATGGTTTTATGGCAACATTGCAGACAGGAGTACCGCTTTGATGCAATAATGGCGGTAACGCAAGACTACAACCGGTAATATATTGTTTCTTCTTTAACAAAAAGTATTAAACTGGAAAAACTGCATTTCAAAAAAATAACTCAATGGATTAAATGTCATTGTGGGTATATTGGAAAATTTATGAACGCAGATATTATTTATAAGCAGATGTTGCCCAAATGTTGTCACTAGAAAATAACCCACTTTAACAAGTTTAGAGTCTATAAAATATGATATATATATATACACCTTGAGAAAGACTATACATTAGTTAAAATGAGTCAGTGGTAAGGGTAGGACCACTCTGCTATCAGGTTACAGGTTAAGTAAGGGAGTAATTTTTACTGCACAGCGTGGTTTTCAGGCCTGACTTCTATCTGCCAGTTGGACTTTATATGCAAAAAGGCCAACTGCTACAGCGATGTCTGTCTACAGCGTGTTTATGTTAGACTCCGGTGAGATTGTGTGAAACTTGCTGTAGTTTATTTAAAACTCTCGAAAGATCATAGAATGCCCTTTAAAAAAAATATTTGTTGTAAAAATTATTAAATTAATGTTAAAAAAAATCCAACTCACAAATCTGAAGTCTTCTGGCTTCAGATGAGTTGCCTGCAGACTCTGGGATCTCCGTTGCAGCATCTCCATCCTTCTTCATGCAAGACGCTGGAGGCCATCAATCTTCATCTGTGTCCTGAGACAAATGACTAATTTTTAGTCCCCTATATATAAGCTCTGGCGGAACGGACCCATCAGAACCACAAGTACTCTTTATTTTCATTTTATTTTTATCTATGTTTCACATGTTTTTTTTACAATTGATTCCAAGCTACAAGGAACAAAAGAGAGGTCTGGTGCTCCATACAAACATTATATAACACTATGTGTCTGCACATAAATAAAAAGGAGGTTTAGTTCACAATATAGCTATATTGGGTTAAGCTCACCTGCCCAGCATCAAGGCACCTCCTGTAGGTGAGTCCTTATCCATTTGCTATATGTGTACTAAGGAGGTCTGTATTAAGATACTCCTCCCATTTGAAAAGTGTGCAGTGGCCATATTGGAAATATTTAAGAATATTTAAGAAGCTGTTTGACATTTGTTTTACATTGTGTAATGGGTTATATATATAAGCGCTTATGAGTACAGCATTCCATTAACCTAATATATAAAGTGTCACACATCATTTACTTCCATATGATCAGATTAATTTTTTTCTCATTTAAAAGCAAAGGACCATTTCCAGACTTACTAAAAGGAGGCGCATTCAAATCTTAGTAAAGTGCTGCATTTGGTGCCATTTCCGATGGCAAGGAGGTATGGGACAGGAAATGGAAGCGCTTCCGCCATGGGAGGGTAGTACTGTGTGTAAATAATACAGTGAGGATGTGCAAAGTGCCCTCCGTATTTATATACTTCTGCACTGTCCACATTTTGGGCTGGATCCAGACTTAAGTAAGTGCTTGAAATTAGTTACTCCTGTGCTAAACCATGTTGATTGCAGGGGGAGTCAAGTTAATTGTATTCTTTGCATGCAGGGATATATCTTTGAATTGCTTACTGCACACAGATACTGACCAGATTTACTATCACACTGTTATTTAGACTTGGGATAGGAAACATCACCTC
>WWET01002900.1:161430-175294 GCA_011038615.1 Limnodynastes dumerilii | reverse complement strand
ACATTGGGACTCTCATTGTTAGAGTTAGGACCACCATGAGCAGAAAGGCCTTGACGGTGGCTGATGGGTTATCACATATTTGAAAATATGTGTAACGGACGTTTCTGCGTTTTATTTTACAGATAGAATGGTATAGACTGTTACTGGGTAATGGCAGTGTTGCTGCTGTATTCCTTTCCTGTGTTTCTGTTATAGCAGATTACCCCGGCCTTTCATTCACCTGTTTGCACTTACCTCCAAATTGATCTGAGCAACTTCCATTTTGTGCCTTTCATATGCTTGTACCTGCAATCAATGCTCTATTTTGGTTATTGTTAGCTGAGAGAGTTGAGACCGAAACCAAAACATATATAGGACTGATAAACTGAATGAAGCAAAATGATAAAACAAATATAAGCCCAAACAAACATTGACTTGGTGTACTTAATATTTGCCACTATCTGTTGGCATTACAACAAATTTAATAATCTGGTCAATATGTACATTAGCCAAGGCATGTAAGGACAGTGTGATAATATTATTTAAATATCACAGCAACAGTCAACTGTAACAGCTCTAAAGAAAAACAAAATAAAAAATGAACAACATTTAAATAAAAAACCATTAATGAGCTACGTTGATCTTTCCTAATATTGTGATTAGGGTATTTACTCTCTGCCCTCTCCTGCAGTGACTTCTGGACAATATGTAAAGCGGATTCCTTGCGTCTTGGAAAAAATATATGAATAAATGTCAACATTATTTAAAAAAAAAACTAAAATAACAAACTAAATCAACTTAAAGCAATGACTAAAGGTTACAATTCAAATGTTGATAAAAATAATAATTTAAGAGTAAAAAATTCAACAACCGCCTGTGTTGTTCAAAAAAGGATAAAAAACAGATAGTGTTAACTTATTATAACAGAAATGTTGTTTTTTTAATTTACTGTAAATGTTAGCAAAACATAAGTGTGCAGTAGGTGGGCTACCTGTAAATAAACTCTAAGGGCAGGATTCAGACGTGTACATAGGTCTGGTAGGCTGCACGGAAGAGGAAAGTGAATTCCCCTGTCACTCCCCTATCTTCTGCGGTTAGGGCTGGTAAACCCTGCTGACACTGTACAATTATCAAGGTCGTCATCATTCTCCCGCCCACCTTACAAAGTTTAGGTGGATGAAGGGTGTGCACAGCCCTGTCGGACAGTATCTCCAGGAACATGGAACTAAATTCCGAATTTCACAAGCAGCTTACAGAATTTGGATGACGTACAGAGGTCAGAATCCGGACCTAACTTTATAACATAGTGAACAATCTTAGTAAGAAGCAAAGTTCATTATTTGGCTAGGACATTATGCAAGGGGACATTATGCAAGGGGACAGCATGTGACAAAGAAGGAGTGTCCATGCTACCTCATGGGGGGACCAAATACAGACTCCTACAAAGTGTCCGACCATTATTAATAGAAAACACCTGTTTTTTTTTTACATTTTTATGCATGCTATAAGAAGAATGTGCAAGATAAATGAGAATAAAGACAGTAAGCAACAGCAATTTACAATCGGGATTTCAGAATATATTTACACAGTAATACAAGAAATGAATTTTAAGTTGAGCATTTAAAAAAAAAAAAGAAAAGAAAGCTAATAACTACTTGTTTCTCTTTAACTCCTCTTCAGACGGCCAGAAAGTGTAAGTATGAATCATCAACCGTCCTTCCAAAGCAATGTTTGTCTTATGCCTCAGCTTTCCTGTGGAGACTTCTTTCTTTGGGGATGTGTTCCCTTTTCCTTTTGACCTAATTGAAGGCCTCCAAAAACACATGCAGATGAAAACATGCACAACCAAACCTCCGCCCCCACGCGAGCATACACTTGTCATTGGAAAATATGACACTCTCTCGATGAAAGTCAAGAGTATGTGTTATGTTTTGACAAATGTCTGAAACCATTAACCAGCAGTATTCCAAATTCTTTAAGCAAGGAAGTAATGATTTCATAATAGCCCTGTGTATCTTTGTCAATCATTTCAATGTAGAACAAGTGCTAGGTTGTCCTTAGAGACATATTTCTCGAAATAATGCAAATGTTATCTTAACCTATTTTACATCATGGTTTGCGTGTGTTTGTGTGTCACATATGTGAATAATATACTTTTCCTAAAGTTACAGAGAATGAAATAAGGCTTTTTCATTTTGTATTTTTAGCCAGTATCCAGATTACATGGATGAGAGTTGTAGAGGGAACATGTTCTGCCTCCATAATTGAGCTCAACGTGAGGAATTCATTGACTCATTACGTTAAATTGAGACCCTTGGGCAATTTGGGGATCATTTATAACTGAGCATAGGTCTCGTTACAGGACATATTTTGTGTTATTTTATACTGCACATGATCAGAAAATAGAATTAAATGAAATGAGTATAGGCATATATGACAGAACACGTGGGAAGTACTAAATGCAGTATGCATATATTTATGTGGTGACAGTCGGCACTGTGAAAATGCTATTTTAGAAATACAGACAGCCGAAAGCTAATTTTCGTCTGTCTCTATTTAGAAAAATAGCAGTATTTTTTTTTTCTATGAATGGGTAAGTATGCTCAGAGGCGTATCTACTCCTTGGCCAGGATGACACCCGCCAGGGGTGCCAGCCAAAGCGGGGTGCCACCCGGCGATGCCACCCATGGCTAAGAGATAGTGTCACCTAGTACATTGCTGGTCTGGAGTCAGACTGCGGCTGGATACTTTTAAAATGAGGGCTGTCTGGTTGCTAGGATACCCGCGGTCACAGGCTTCTTTGTGACCATGGGACTTCATTTCCCTTGCAAGTCTTGGCCACCACAGGACTTCAGTTATAGCAACACTCCTGCTCAGAGGACACATTTAAGGTAAGAAAACCTAGGGGGTGGGGACTGGAGCCTGGAGGTACATGATGGGAGTACTGGGGGGGGGGCTGCAGGCACATGATGGGAGTAATGGGGGAGGCTGGAGGCACATGATGGGAGTACTGGGGGGGGTCTGGAGGCACAGGATGCAAGTACTGGGGGGACTGGAGGCACATGATGGGAGTACTGGGGGAAACTGAAGGCACATGATGAGAGTACTGGGAAAAGCTGGAGGCACATGATGGGAGTACTGGGGGAAACTGAAGGCACATGATGAGAGTACTGGGGGAGGCTGGAGGCACATGATGGGAGTACTGGGGGAGGCTGGAGGCACATGAAGGTAGTACTGGGTGCAAATGTAATGCGGGGGAGGGTCAGTCCTTTACTTTGCCAGGGGTGCTGAACCCATAGATGCACCCCTGAGTATGCTGATTAATATACTTACTCATTCATTCTTCGGAAATGCCAGCGCAGACCCATCACACCCACCGCTTTGACGGGACAGGTGAGTAGCACTCTGTGTGGTGTTTAAGGGTTAGGCTGCAGGGAGGGGAGTCTTAGGATTAGGCTGCTGGGAGAGGAGTCTTAGGGACAGGCTGTGGGGAAGAAAGGGTTAGGGTAATGGAAGGTTAAGGTTAGGATAATAGAAGGGGAGGGTTAGGGTAATGGAAGGGGGGGGACTAAAGTAAGGATTAGGCTAAGAGTTGGGGTAACATTGATAATTATTATTCGGTACAGCGTCTTCTTTCTTTCGTTGATCGATTTTTCTCCTCTGTGAGACAGAAGAAATCGATTTCCCAGCCAGTTCTCAACTGGATGGGAGAAAACAGACGTTTCAAAAAAGGGCCATTCGCAGTGGCGACCCACACCCCACGCAGCTTACCAGATTCATTGTTTTGCAATGAATGGTCTATAGTGTATCTACAAAATGTATTTAATTTGAGTTTGAATTTGAATTGGAGAAGAAAAGTGCAGAAGCACTGATCAGCTGTATACTATATATCCCAGAGAAGGAAGCTGTATTGTTACCAAACATATGACAGAACTTGGTGAATCATTGTGCCTTTAGGATAGCAAGTAACTCAGTCAACAAATTATTTACACATACAATATAAAATATAGTTAATGACTCTCCCGGAATGTCTAGGAGACTCACAAAAAATCAAGACTTGCTCCTGGAATCCTAAAAGAGTCAGCAAATCTCTCAAATCTGGGGCCAGATTTACTAAACTGCGGAAAGGAAAAGTGGAGATGTTGCCCATAGCAACCAATCAGAATCTAGCTGACATTTTCTAATAGGTAATAGGAAACTGAGAATACTAAGAATAATTAGAGACTAGGGACCTGATTTAGAATTAAGAAGGTGCCTAAAATAAGAGAGGAAAGTCACTCCTGGGCTAAACCATGCTGATTGCAGGCTTATTTTTAGAACTTTCTTAAGTCTGAATCAGGCCCTAAGAGAGGAAAGTTACTTCTGGGCAAAACCATGTTGATTGCAGGAGGAGTCGTGTTAATTGTATTCTTTTCCTGCAGGAATATATTTTTTAATTGCTTTCTGCACACAGATACTGACCAGCTTTACTATCACACTGTTATTTAGACTTGGGATAGGAAACATCACCTCTCAACTCTAATACTGTTTGCAACAGATGAAATATGACTCCCCTGCAATCAACATGGTTTAGCCCAGGAGTGACTTTCCTCTCTTATTTTAAGCACCTTCTTAATTCTGAATCAGGCCCCATAATCTGATTGGTTGCTATGGGCAACATCTCTACTTTCCTTTCCCACAGCTTAGTAAATATAGCCCCTGGGCTTGAGGTAGTGATTTAATGCAAATCACTGCCTTAAGCCCTAACCACTACTACGGGTGGGCGGGCTTGATAACATCCTTAGTAACGCTATGGACGACAGATTTGATTTGGCAGCAGGCGAAACATCAGGCAGTGATTTGCATAAATCGTGTCCTCCTGATTTTGCAAATGCTGCCATGCTGTCCCAGTCCAGTATTTTTCTCATTCTGTGTAGGTGCCAGTAGATTAAAAGCTTACAAGACTGGATCCCCTACAGATAGCTGTCATGGGCATGCTTGTGTCAGTAGTACTACAAGCACCAGCATGCCTAAGTTAATAATGACTGTCTGGACTTGCTAGGACCTCTAGTTCACCATTACCAATTTATATAATTAAATATTTTAATAATACAGAAAATACATTATTTTGTGTTGGTGTACTACAGGTCCCAGCAACCCCATGCCATTATTAGCTTTTGTCATGTTGGTGTTTGTAGTACTTCAGACATGTCCTTTTTTTAAGTGTAACATAGTTTTCTGAACACAATCTTTTCTATGATTACTAGAAGAGACTGACATATTAAAGATTTTTAGTCTATAAAGCATTGGAGATTTAGCAAGAGGTTTTCTCACTGGACCAGAGCAGACCACTCAAGCATAATAAACATCATTTGAAATCATTATTTTTAGACAGCCCTTTCAGAAATTCTTTGTTTTGTGCATTATTAGGTCTGTCTGAGAAATGTAATGTATTCAATTTAATACATATGTCAGTTCTAGAGGAACATAAAAGCAGTGATCTCAAAAAGTGAATAAGTAGGAAGTGAACTTAGAATTTCATGCAACAAATAGGGGAAGTTATCATGACAATTTGTTCATTGTGTGTCTCCCAACTGTGGTAGAAATGGAAAGTGAGTGTAGTTCATGTAAAATATATGGATTGTCAGTGGATCCTTAGCCCTTATTATCACAATAAACACCAATGAGAGGGGAGCACAGTATTCAGTCATTGATGTTCTGCTATGAAGAGCAACAGTAAAGGGACTTATCTGCCAATTGTTGCTCCAACTATGAGAATTTTGGAGCGGATGCACACATTATAATGATACCCCACTAACACATGCAAAGTGCGTAAGTGGGCCGTTTGGACTGGAGGGTACATGCGCTCTCCAGATGTTACGTTAGTTTTATTGCCATCGTATGGAACTTAGTTACGTGCAATGGAATTTAAGCACAAATGGGCAGTTCTTCCCATCCGCACACTAAGGTCGGTGGGGCGAAGCATTTCAATTTTACAGTGTGTGTATGATTACCCACTTACGAGTGGATCTGGATGCCTGAAGTCACACTTTTTATACATGAGAGAGGGGAGTGATAGGGGGAATTCACTCCCCTCTCTCGTGCTGAATTAAACATTCCCGTGTGTATGGAAAACATGCAGGGGTGTGGATTCGGTCCTTTGTCCCTATCATAAAAGAAGGACAGGGCCATGAAATAGGGACAGTTGGGAGGTATAATGAATTTTATAAAAGGGAAAACTAGGAAGTTTGCACTAAGCACATCAGGAGCCCCCTTCCTATAATGAGATCACTGGCCCTACCTATCTTAGTGTGACAAGGCACAGAGACTTCAAAAAGGAGCTCAGAGACAATGGGCCTGATCCAGACTTCCGCTGAACGCCGTATTTACAGCGGTCAGATGTGTAAGATCGGCAGATGTTTCCCGGCGTAGTTAGGGAAACCCGTTCCTTAGGATCAGGCGAGGGGGGCGTTCCTTGCCGTAACTACGCAACAGTTAAACAAGGAAGGCGGGGGAGGTAGGCTAATGAGGACAGGAGAGAGAGTTAGGACACTTACGCTCCTATGGCCGGTGTATTTACACACTGTTACCCCAGCTGAAGTTAGGGTAGGCTTCTGCCAGCATAACAAAATGTATTTACACCGGCCACAGAGGGAGTGTCAGGGGGAGTGCATGCCGCATGGCTCATCGGCGGATCTCTGGATCAGGCCCAATACTTCTAGTACAGGTCTCTGTCTGCAAAATTTGGATTTGAACCTAGGACCCTTGAGAAGGTCAAGCCTGGTAAAGAAACCCCCCTTGCTCCACCCTGTCTTCAGCCTGGTCTCCCTCCATGAATTGTCGTACCTAGGCAAATGGCTTTCCTGCGAAATACATTATTTTATCTATTATAACTTTGTGAAGGTCAGTGATGTCCATTATTTGGCTTTTGCTTTTCTGTTTCAACAACACTGAAGTTCCTTTAACTCAGATGTGCCACAAAGCTTATGTTTACAGTAATAACACATAATATACTTCTTTATGAAAAACAGTTTAACTTACTTTAACGTATTACCTCTGCTCATGTTAATATCTTAATGACCTGCATAAACAACTTGAAAAGATCTTATCATTATTTAACATAAGGAAAAAGTCACTGATCAAGTGAAAACATATTTTCTAAAACAAAACACAGGCTTTTATTAATTCCGTTGAGAGCAAGTTATATAAAAAGTTAAGATATATCATCTTCAGTAACAAAAAGTCTTTATTAATCTCTTTTATTTTAGCAGCGTAGAACAAATGCTTCAGAGGCACAAAAAATTACAGAGCAAACCAGGAGGTCTGTATGTTCTTTAGACATGGCAATCAGCAGCAAATGTGAGCTATTTAACATTATTTCATTCATCCCCCAGTTAAAAGCTAACATATGTTAACCTTTTAAATGGTGAAAGACCTGCACGTTGTACATAAATTGGATTAAAAAATATGCTTTATATTATTTAGTGACGGGGTGAGCTATTTAAAGTCTGCTATAAATGAAAACTGAACACAAGCTACTGACTTGACTTGCTGTTTAAAACTAAATACAACATATGAAACAGTTTACGTTCCATAAGTATTTAAATATCTGTTATTTTTGTATTGCCATATGTTGCCATGTTATTTGTATTTAAACCCTTTAGTTTTTTATTAACCTGAAGGTCATTTTTCAGATGTTCATCTATAACTGAATTTTACCTTTGTGTATAGCAGCCTTATGAAAAGAATATGTGTAGCAGTCAGTCACCATGCTCCTCCATGGTCATGTGACATCAGGAGGTAAAGAAACAGTAGTGGTGGGTTAAAGGTGGAATTAATGTTCTAAATAATCTAATGTGTTCTTGGTTTTAACAATAATTAACCCCTTCCTGCCCTCTCCGTTCTGCCAACCAGTGCTGTCTGACCTCCCTACTGATCACCACATCTCACGCCCATGTCCAGGACTTCTCCCGTGCTGCACCTCTGCATTGGAATGACCTCCCTTCTTCGGTCAGACTATCCCCCACAATGTAAGTCTTCAATCACTCACTCAAAACGCACCTGTTCAAGCTAGCCTACCTTTCCTTTTTTTTAACATCCTCACTGCATCCTACATCTATCCTACATCTATCCCTTCTTTTCCTTCCTTCCCCCTCTCCTCCGCTCACATTAGCAGTCCACTTTCCACTTTGGTCCCTCCTACACCACTCCCCCCTCACTTCATATTCTTTTGTCACCCTCTGCTTCTCTTTTACCACATTCCCACCTGGTGGCTCTCAGTGCGCTCTATCCTCTCCTCCCTGATCTGCCAAGCTTGACACCTCGCATACTTGCTTCACTTTATTGTATTTTTGTGATATTTTTATATTTATATTGTATTTTATTATGTACTATGCTGTCCATCCCTACCCTGTATGTCTGTATTGTATTTTGTTGTATTTTGTACAGCGCTGTGGACACCTTGTGGCACCTAATAAATAAACAATAATAATAACAATACTAATAACCCCCAGTAAAAATGAGTAGGATGGTGTGGGCTAATGTAGCCCATTTACAGTAAGGGCGTGTTCCCAAAATATTAGCTCAATGCAGATCCAAATATTTGCAACTGTTTGGATTGGACAAACATTTAATATTACAAACACTTAACTAAAGGTATGAAAAGGTTGCTTATTCTTCGTACTGACAACTTGGCTAAAGGGGAATGTTTTTTTTTTAAAGTTACTTAATTATACATAACTTTATATCTTATACATACATTTTGTCATTATCAGTGAATCCTTGTACAAAGCATAGACAATATTTTATTATTTCTTATTTTCTTGTACATAATAGTGGAATAATCCTATATGTAAGGTTATATAACCTGTACATAACTTACTGATTGCTATTTGTGTAGGGATTTAGAAGCAACCCTAGATTCAACTCTGGATTTATTTATAAGTCCCTTTATTTATATGTGATTTTATTCCCAAAGAAAGATGCTTTCTTTTTGTAATTCACTCTTGATCAAGTCAACAAACTAAATTTTTCATACACCAACATGGCAAATACTGTACCAAAGGACTGGCATTTCAAATGCACTTTTGCACATGGCTTAGGGAAATGTCTATTGAGCACCAGCAATATGAAGTTAGAAATTTGCCAGGAACTAGGTAAAAAGGCAAAGACAAATCCAAACATAACAAAAAAAAAATTGTATTCACCCCATATGACAGGGGTCTAAAAATAGTGAAGAGATAACATAATAAGGACATGGACATAACACACAAATCAATACATAGATGTACAATATACTAAGCTGTGCAAAACTAGCAGGGACAGTAACAATTTGGTGAAAATCAGGAGTGGTTTCAAGATAGGGAATAGCTATAGAGAAAAAAAATTAGTGAATAACTGAACTGTATAATTATAAAATACATGGTGTCTGGCAGTTAACTTATCATCATCATCATTCACATGTTGTTACGACACCACCGGAATTACCTGGGATGAGGACCGGGGTAGTCATCTGGACGAAGCAGGCGAATGTTACGACACTACTGGAATTACCTGGGATGAGGAAAGGGGTAGTCGTCTGGAAGAAGCGGGCGAAGCCAAACAAGGCGCGGAGTCTAGCGGTACCTGGTTCTTTGCTAGAGCCTCTAATGGTGAGGATAGACTTGTGCTGCAGATTTACCCACAGGTCACGGTCCCTGGGGCAAGACCCGGGAGAGGAAGAAGAGTGGAAGCTAACCAGAGGGGAATGGATGAGAAGAAGCAAGTAGGAAAAGTAGTTCCAGAAGAGACTGGGCTATGACAAACAACAATAAACACAGAACGGACGTGACCGGGGAGGCAAGACAGGACTGACAGACAAAACGTACCAGGTAACTCACACTCTCACTCACACAGGGGGAAATCCCCTAAGGGATACACACACAGTCACTCAGGAACAGGAAGGTTTAATACACAGAGGATAAGCACGGTAAGGGAGAGAGAGGGAAGTGCAGACAAAAATGGATCACAGACAGGAACAAGGCAGGATAACGCTGGGGCACTTAAGAAAGCAACAGTAGCACAAGGCAAGAAGATAAGAGAGGCAAGATAAAACAGAAGCACGGGGCAGCAGACGCTATAACCGGCAGGGCTGAAGTGTTCCCGATGATCTATTTACAGGGAGGCTGGCCAATGAAGTGGTAGTGTCTGGGCCAGCCCCCCTGACTGATGGGCTATTGTGCACAACACTGATAGTGCCTGGATAACATGACAAGTGTGCGCCGCAGCGCGAGGGGAAAGAGCGTTCTGGCTGCCTAGAAACAAGAACAGCAGAGCGGCAGGCAGAGGGGAGCTTAGAGACAGCGTTGCGCAATATGCACATGGCTAATTTGCATGCCGTCACGCCCCCGTGACGACATGCTGGAAGAGACAGCGGGTGCAGGCGCCGGAGGGAGCGTGGAGCAGGTAATGGCGTTACATGCCGGACTCTGGCATGTAACACATGTGACTACAGATTCTATGGCGCCTGATATTATATTTAAAGTAAAGGAGCAAAAAATATAAATATAAAATATTGGGCCAGATCCCAAGCTAAATACGCTAGAGTATTTACACTAGCCGATGACATCATTTCACCCATTTGTATTTACTGCGCATGTGCGCGGCAGATGTTACGCCACGTAATTACTAACGTACGTACCATCAGCGTAAATACGAATGAAGGGGCGGGGGCATCAATATGACACATGTAATTACGATTTGGAGACGGAGAGAGGCATTTTTGTATTTACTGCGCATGTGCGCGGCAGATGTTACGCCACGTAATTACTAACGTACGTACCATCAGCGTAAATACGAATGAAGGGGCGGGGGCATCAATATGACACATGTAATTACGCTTTGGAGACGGAGAGAGGCATTTAAATTGGATGGTAATGGCTGGGTTTGGCCGTCACGTACGTAAATCCCATACATACGTCAGTACTTACGCTAGCAAAAGTTAAGGTAGGGTTTGGGAAGCGTAAAACGGCCAAAGTACGTATGACCGAGGGGAGTGCCTAGTAATTACGTAGCGTAAACACGCTACGCGTTCTAACGTAACAAGCCGGTAGGTCTGGATTTACCCCATTATGTCTAGTACATAAAGCAGAATAATAAATGTATGGATCCAATTACATTAATAAACAACTACAGAGAATGTATCACAGTTCACTCTAAGCAACTGTTTTATTTTTAGCATGCTTCTGACAACAAAAAATGCTTAGCACGTTGCCACATATTCAGGGCATAACCAATCATTTTATTTTAGTACGTTTTGTTCACAATTTTACTGTAAGGTTCCATTTACTGCAGTTTAGATTATTGAATGGAGTATACTGTTTTACAGTGTCATTTTTCTTATGAGCCTTAATAATGATGCAGCAGATAAATTGCAGCTATTATGAGGATGTTGTCTGTGTAGCAGCTCATTTAATCCAATTAAGAAAAGAGAGAACTATTAATTTAAATTCTTTAAATAGCTACAGTTTTATCTTCACATGGGACACATGTCTCTGTCAAATGTGCAATTTAATAAAAAATAAATTTCTAATCTTCAGATTCCTCAATAGTGGCAGCATGCTAAGAAAGATATTAAATATGCAGTGAGACATACATTGGTTTATTTAACATTTTTTGCCAATTATTGTAAAATATATTTACATTACACCTATCTTGATATCAGCTGTTACTACTATTAATTCTTATTCAACATTTGTTTGTGGTAGTTTTTTTTACCTTAAAATACATTTATACATACAGCCAAGTACCATGTTATCACTGCTTCCAAGGGTCGTAAAAGCAGGGTGACTGCTTGCATTTAAATCATTTGCCTTAAAATAACATACCTTGCATAGTAACATAACATACCTTGCATAGTAACATAACATACCTTGCATAGTAACATAACATACCTTGCATAGTAACATAACATACCTTGCATAGTAACATAACATACCTTGCATAGTAACATAACATACCTTGCATAGTAACATAACATACCTTGCATAGTAACATAACATACCTTGCATAGTAACATAACATACCTTGCATAGTAACATAACATACCTTGCATAGTAACATAACATACCTTGCATAGTAACATAACATACCTTGCATAGTAACATAACATACCTTGCATAGTAACATAACATACCTTGCATAGTAACATAACATACCTTGCATAGTAACATAACATACCTTGCATAGTAACATAACATACCTTGCATAGTAACATAACATACCTTGCATAGTAACATAACATACCTTGCATAGTAACATAACATACCTTGCATAGTAACATAACATACCTTGCATAGTAACATAACATACCTTGCATAGTAACATAACATACCTTGCATAGTAACATAACATACCTTGCATAGTAACATAACATACCTTGCATAGTAACATAACATACCTTGCATAGTAACATAACATTACTTGGTGATGTTCAGGTATTATATTTGTTGTGTAAATTACAAATACACTTCAGATACACTTTAGGTCAATGGTTTTCAACCTGGGGGCTGATTCAGAGATACGATTTTCACGCAACTTAGGAGCGTATATTTAGGATCTTAGAAAATTTGCATAACTGCGCATGCGTAGTAATAGTGCAACGCCGTCTGCGTAGAGGTTAGGAGCGTAAATTCGCTAAGAGCGTAAGTTTGAATCGATCGCAAGCACTTAAGATCTTAAGTGCTGCGAAAGTTTAAGATCTTAAGGACTTGCATGAAAATGGGCGGGGGGAGGCAGGGAAATGAGGGAAAGTGGGCGCGGGCAGACACTTAGGATCGCAAATAAACGCTACTACTTCACTTAAGATCTCAAATGACAGCGCAGAGTTAGGGTTAGTCAATGGTGGTCTAACTTTAAGATCCGCCGCTGTTTGCAAGGGGAGTGACTGTTTATGCAGTGGGCTGTAACCTGGTAAGATCTTAACTAAGGTGCGTATATTTGCGATCTTTTCGCAATCGCATCTCTGAATCACCCCCACTAGGTACTAGGGAGTAGTAGTGTAAAACACTGAAAAAGTACAAGAAAGTTACAATACAATGCTTTTTTTTACAGGCAATATAGACAGCAGGAAGTATGGTCACAGAAGCCACACCAGACAGCATCTACCAGAGTGAATAAAGGTTGAATAACTCAGTCAAGATTGACAGTCAATTTTACCTGGGTAGCATAATTGTTATCCTTTTGTTTTTTGAGGAAGTTGCTAACCTAAGAACCATGTTCACAGATCAACCATGTGTAACTTACCACAAATAAATACATAATGTGTAGCTATATTGAAATTTATTTCCATCCATGTTGAAAATTTGTTTCATAAAAATGTCAAGCATTCTGTATGAATATGAACTAATTTAAACAATGCCATGTTAAATGAGTACCAACAAACAAATGATAATGATTAAGAGAACTGAGGGCCAAGTAGGCCCAAAGGAAGATAAATGGCCGACTGGGACCTTGCCCACATTGGTACAACAACGGTTAAATTATTTGTATGGGTGAGGAGGTTCATGACTGGGTCAGTTGTATTTTGGTTAATGTGGGAAAGGGTGGTTTAGGGTGGAGCATTGTTTAATAAATATTTGTTTGGTTTGTGTCGCTGTGTCTTTTTCTGCCAGTTCCCTCCCTCCTCCTTTTCCCTGTTTGGTTATTTCTGTATTTTGCTAACATGCTTTTTACTTTTACAGACGGGAATGGATCGTGTGGTAGTGGCAGGGGGTGTCACCAATTAGTCTGACGCAGGAGGAACTGCATACTGCATTAAAGCCCATACAGTTGTTGGTATCTTTTATTTGGTGAGATTGTTGTGAGGAAGGGCATCAATCGTAGATCATTAATGTATATTATTAAGGACATTAAACAGCAACACATATTG
>WWET01002900.1:142959-154939 GCA_011038615.1 Limnodynastes dumerilii | reverse complement strand
ATATATATATATGTATATATATATATGGTGGCCCTGAGTATACTCAGGAGGTTTCCCATCCTAATGGTGGCAAGGCCTAGTTCTGTATCACTTCTAAGATTGGACGAGATTGGGTGTTATTTACAGGCGAGTTTGGATGTAGATATAATACCTGGTATTTTAGGAGTTATAAGGAAGTTCCATAGTGATCCTTCTGAAACATGTCTGAAAGACATTGTTTTCTTTTGCCTGCTTATAGCTGTAGTGCAGGTTGTAGATTCTCCCTGGTTTAGTGCAGCTAATGGTCATATTTTCTGTGACTAGACATAGCTCATTTACACTGCAGGAAGGCTTTTATATTGTGCCACATTGTAGGCTGTTAAAAAAATGTGAAACTAGATTTGATCATGAATTTGATCTTGGTTGCAGGATAGACAACAGAGGGATATAGTAAATGAATCCCTTCTGTGGATTTAAAGGTTACTAGTGGAGCTCCCCAAGGGTATTTGCAATGTAATATCTTTAACGTGACTTTAAAAGGAAAGTGTTTTTTGCAGATGACATAAAGATATGATACAAGGTAGGTAAACCAGGATGGGTAAACAAAATGATCGATGTTCGAGGTAGATTGGGAGAATGATCAAGAGTGTAGCAAGTCATGGGACTCGAAAAACCCAAAAGCTCAACATAGCATAGCAGCTTTTATGTATGTCAAGGGGGTTAACCAGGGACAGGGGGTGGCATTTCTCAAAAGACGAGATGTAGTAGAACACAAGGGCATGCATAGAAACTGAAGGGTGAAGCAATGAAAAATTACTCACTGTACTGTACATACAGTAATTGTACAGAACAAGGTGTATTAACAATATAGACCATCACCTTAAAACATCTTGCCAAGAAATAGAAGTGATGTCAGCCATATGGTTTGTAAAATCAGAAATGTGTGTGATTAGCATATTCATCATCTAATTGTTACTTTGGATGGTTTAGTTTTCTGGGTAGTTTGGGCATCCATGTATTTTCTGAATAAAATAATCTTTAATTCTAGCATCACATCACAAGAACAGTTTTGCTTGAGTTAAATAATATGAGAAAGCAAAAATTATTTACGATTTTAAAGTGAAAAATATTGCACAACACAGAAAAGGTTTGTTATATAAAATATAAAAATACCATTATTAAAATCACTGCTTGTTTAATAGAGACTTGTTCATAAAACCATGTGACTGATTTTACTGTATATTTGTGATTTCTGCAGTTATCTAACCAGCTGATTACTTTGTGTCTTGTGACAGATATTTTTCATATTCTCTTCATGCTGTGTTGATTTTTATTTCCTGCTTGCAACAACACAGTTTAGGGTCTGCAAAAGAAATGCAATTTTTGCTCATTTCATTCATGAAAAAAGTTTTATAGCTTGTTATTAAACGGGTCTGACCCAGAATTTATAAAGAGACGTATGCAATGTAGTCAGCTCTGTATAGGTTCTGTGCATGCAGCCTCGGCAAGGGGGCCATGCCAACCACCATTCGTATGAGGTATTTAGTGCTAGGTAAATACACCAGCAGATATAATTAAGCAATTCATTATTAGATATTGTATGATCTAAGCCACTGCTGGGACCAGGGGTTCACTGTTGACATTGGGATGTTATTTCAGTTTAATTTTAACAATTGCAGAGAAGCTTTTTCTATGAAGAAGCGATAAATAGTGCTCTCTTTTTTTTTTACAGGCCAAATGAGGCCACCTAGGTCACCCAGGCGGTGCCTGGTTTTTTACAGGCCAAATGAGGCTATTCAGACAGTGCAACAGACTATCATACGGCAAGGTCCTCCTCCCTCCTTTCATCGCCCCTCTACCTTGTCCTCATCACTTCCTACCTTTTCCTCTCTACTGCCTATCTCTGTCTTTATTCACCTGCTTCTACACACATATCCAGCAACTTTACTTTCCTTACATATTGTTCTACTTTTTTGTACTGTATTTTAATTTTGCTTTGTACATGTATTGTATTCCTTATTCATGTTTTTATACCCTTAATTATTGTATTGAATTGTATATGTAACTATTGTCTTTGCTATTGCCACTATACGGCACTGCGGATACTGTGTGGCGCCTTATAAATAAACGTTAATAATAATAATACGGCAATTTCCGTCAGTCTCCATTTGAGAAAGTAGTGGTGATGCGACTCCTGCAGTCACGAACAGACATCCACTGACAGATAAGTGTTTTTATCTAACCCTACCCTTAACCCTTTCCTAACCCTAAACCTCAGTTTCCTGCAGCCTAACCCTACCCTTCCCCTTAGTTAGCCCTAACCCTAATCATTTATGCCCCACAGCCTAACCCTAGCCTTCCCTTTAAGCCCTTACCCTAACGTTATATCCGCCTTAGCCACCACAGCTTAACCCTAACCTTACACCTGCCATAGCCTGTGGTTATTGGGAACTGGGAAATAGGTACGCATTAAAAAGATTATTATGAGATGTCCAAATACCTCAACAACAAATTCCACAAATCCTTATGTTTCTGGGCCCCACCAGTTCTCCTAGTTGCTCTTCCCTTCAACAATTACCTTCTCTGGGGCTTTCAAACCACTTCCTTTGAAGTATTCTGCTCACAGTGCGATATTGCCACATGTGTATTCTTCTCTCACCGTTCATTTGGACTCCCATGTTTTGCATATGTCTCTGACCAACAGTCCCCTTTCCTCTAAACCACTATAGTTTTTTACAGTGTTGACCTTTTGTAAAATTTTATTCTGTAAAAGTATCTCACCTCCAAGTCTAGATGGGTTATATGTATGGAATGCTACTGATGGATGTCTACCAAGCGCTTGTGGATCTATCCTAAGCTTTTGCTTGGGGATCTGATCGTATCAGAAATCTGAGTAATAATCAGAAATCACAATTTCTAAGTCAAAAAAATTATAAATGACTATTTTTGGATGTTTAAATACAAATTTAAGAAAATAAAAAAGACTTCATTTTAAAACACGCTTCTAGATAAGTAGAAACTTAAATAATTTATCATAGTCCATATATACATAAATGTATAAATATATTGAGAAATAAAGGCACTCCACAAGACTGTAGATCTGCTTCACTGGCTTAGGTTTTTTTATTTAGTAATCAATAAACATTGGTTTTGTACAACGTTTCAATATATAGCTATCTTCATCAGGGCATTTCTTAAGAAATATTTGCACATTTATTTAATAAGCCAGTTTACAAAAGAGCTTAAAGAAAAAAGAGCGTTAACTTACTTTGCACCATGGATCCTGAAAAGCATCTGTCTAGGAAACCGTGCAAAACCATTCTCCCACATGTTGTTCCTAGCAACAGAGGCGGGTCCCTGCGGCTCCATTCAGTCAGAGTATCCCAGTCTCCAAAGGTGACAGTGTGAAATCTCTTAATCTATTCAAAACAATATGATACCATGATCTGATGGGCACTGAACTTTGGATGTAATATATAGTTGCTGCTGGCAGATAATCCCTAATTATCGTTGTGCTGTCCTAGACTATTATTTATAAGATCTCACTCACATATAGTGGGCTTATAGCTACTCGATAGCCATTTAAGCTTGGCTTAAGACACTCAATTATCATTATTAATATACATGTATGAATGGATCCACACCCCTTCGCATGCTTTCCATACGTGCGGGGATCTTTCATTTCGCACTTTGCATGTGTAATTGGACTCTTGTTATTTGCAGTGGTTCCGGTTCATACTTGCTATATCATGATCTTTCAAGATATGTATGCACATTGGGCCTGATCCAGAGCTACGAAATTGCTGTCCGACGGGCGAATGCGAATTTTCGCCCGTGCGTAAAAACATATACGCCCCTGACACTCCCATTGTAAAGTACCTGCTTACGGCGAAATCTCTTAATCTATTCAAAACAATATGATACCATGATCTGATGGGCACTGAACTTTGGATGTAATATATAGTTGCTGCTGGCAGATAATCCCTAATTATCGTTGTGCTGTCCTAGACTATCTATTATTTATAAGATCTCACTCACATATAGTGGGCTTATAGCTACTCGATAGCCATTTAAGCTTAACTTAAGACACTCAATTATTAATATACATGTATGAATGGATCCACACCCCTTCGCATGCTTTCTATACGTGCAGGGATCTTTCATTTCGCACTTTGCGAATTTTCATGCGAAAATGTTATTTGCAGTGGTTCCAGTTCATACTTAATCGGCCAATTTCGTAGCTCTGGATCAGGCCCATTGTCTAGTTCCTTCCCTTATATCTTGCAGAATACTCCTTACTAGACATATATGTACATATATTTGTAGTTATGTATACTGGTGGTATTTGCTCCTAAGTTTATTCTCTTCTACCACCCTCCAAATTACCCAAAACCAAGCAAATTCTTTGTCTGCACTGGTAATTCCTGTACAACACAGGAAAGATCAACCATGACACAAATATACATTAGAGCCTTAACTGTATACCTACCGATACCATTGCAAGTGCATGTCTCAAAAATTCAATTTTTTTTTTAAACTTTAACTAATGAATATAACAATTTTTTTTTTTCAGCATAATTACCCATTCATTAATTCGGAAACCGCCCCCGCAGACCTGCCGGAGCACCGCCACAGACCAGCCGGACAGGTGAGTATTACAGGGGACTCTATGGAAAGTTTTAGGGTTAGGAGTCTATGCAGAGTTTTAGGGTTAGGCTGCGGGGAGGGAAGATTTAGGATTAGGCTGTTAGGAAGGAAGTCTTAGGGTCAGGCTGCAGGGAGGTGAGTTTTAGGGTTAGGCTACGGTGAGGGGAGTCTTAGGGTCACGCTGCGGGGAGAAGAGGTAGGGTAATGAAAGGGGAGGGTTAGGGTAATGGAAGGGGAGCATTAGGGTAAGCATTAAGATAAGGATTGGGGTTAGAAAAATACTTACCATTCACCAGCGGAATATTCATCTTGGGGATGATTGATTCCTTCTCCTCGGAGAGGCAGAAGCAATCGATTTGAGAGCCAGTCCAAAACTAGCTGAAAGAAAATGGCCTTTTCGAGAAAAAAAAGGGTCGTTCTCGCTGCCAGCCCAAACCTGACTGCAAGTGCTATTAACACTTCCAGACTACCTCTTATGTGGTTTAACCTTTAACACGACACTAATTAGGGATTACCTGCCAGCACCATAACTATATTTTACAGCCAAGGGTTACTGTCCATCCGATCGTGGTATCGCTACACTCTCACACTAGCAGACTGGAAGCCTTTGACTGAATGGAGCCGCCGGTACCCACCTTCGTTGTCAGGGACAACTTGCGGGAGCGTCGTTCGGCATCTTCCAAGACCGAGGCTTTACAGGATCCATGAGGCTGGGTAAGTTAGTGCACTTTATTATAATAGCTCTATATAAACAGGCTTATTATATGAATGCAACTATATCTTAAGCAATGCCTTGATGCAAATTGCTATAGTGGCGAATGGAACGTTGGACAAAACCAGTGTTTATTGATTACTAAATAAAAAAACGAAGTCGGTTGAATTGAAGCAGATCTACAGTCTTGTGGAATTCCTTTATTTCTAAATACATATTTTAACACCATGAAGTGCACCCCAAGCAAGTACAAGCCTTTAAGGAGGAGTGCCAGGAACAAGGGAGATGAATAATTATCTTGAAACAAATACAAATGTTGCTGTAGCATTAAGGTTGAATACACAATAAACAGTATATATATATAATTTTATATCTTGGTAAACAGCCAATCATTTCAATCAATGCAAGAAAAATAAGTTATAACCCACAGCACAAATCATTCTTATTTAGACTTTATTAATGACAAAATGGACATGTTTATAATAAAAAAACAAATATTTGAATCTTGCTGACATCCAAATCATTAAGCGAATACAAAAGAATGCATTGTCCCATATCCAATCTGCCTTAACATAATATAACAAAGGCATTGAACTTTTTGGAAGAAAATGTACTGAATTTTTCCCATAAATGTGATTGTGGTTTTGTATCTTGTGTCTTTTTCATTTTTCTTTTTCCTTTAGATATTGCATGCTGAGACCACATGCTCTATTAGCACTTACAGTTTTATAAGAGAGCAGAATATGCAAACAAAGAGAGTCTTGTACTTTGTTTCTTGACGCGTGTACCCTTCAGATAATTTCTGGTGTGTGTCTGGTCCCTAAAGCTTACAAAGTCCATTCAGAAATTATTCCTCCCCAGCAGCTTATTCTCCAGCTGCCACAACCCTCTCCAGTGGACAATTGTGACAATTTATTTTTTGTTTCAAAGTTTATAGCAACTTAAGAGGGTGAAATTCAACTACCCGCATAGACGTGGATTGTTGCCCCATCCCGCAACTGCTGTTACGTGTGTAATGGTAATAAGTACTGTGCCCAAAATTCTGTATTATAGTACCTTTCTTTTGTCACCCCAAATTATTTATTAACAAACTATTTCACTATCACTAAACAGATAACTTTAATTTATCTAGATGATTTAGCACTTTGATAGCTTTAGTAAATATATGTCTTTTAATGCATCATACATAAATGTACCGCTTTAGCATTGAGAATAATTTATTTGCAATTTGCAGTTAAAAACTGGATCAAACTAAATATATAATTCATGATTGATGGGGCCAAAGAATGCAGGTAAACAAATATACAAATATATAAATATCCAATATTACAAAGTAAAACAACAAATCACAATTCAGTTGCCCTCCTTCTGCCTTCGGCAAAACACCTCAAGGTGTAACGCGAGACCACCTACACAGACGTGACTCAACCTCAGGCCATACATAATCAACTGCCAAGTACATTAGCCAATTGTGTGACTCTGGCTCACCCCCTGCACCAATTTTACCACAATAATTAAACATGCTTTCCGTCTCTCTGACCGGTCCCACCACCATCAACACCTCAAAACGTCCTCACAGCTTCCAGAATCTCCCTAATAAAGAGGACAAAACCCTCATCTGACATGTGTACACCATTTGTGCAATATAAATATTAATCTCCTACCAACACTGTCTGCAGCATTGTACGAATACCGCCAAAACCTGCATGGGATAAGTCGGATCATATCCATTTAATGCCTGGCCATTAAATCAGCCAATCATTTTCAATCAATCATTGATTGAAATGATTGGCTGTTTACCAAGATATAAAATTATATATATATACTGTTTATTGTGTATTCAACCTTAATGCTACAGCAACATTTGTATTTGTTTCAAGATAATTATTCATCTCCCTTGTTCCTGGCACTCCTCCTTAAAGGCTTGTACTTGCTTGGGGTGCACTTCATGGTGTCAAAATATGTATTCAGAAATAAAGGAATTCCACAAGACTGTAGATCTGCTTCAATTCAACCGCAAGTCCTACTTGATAGCCCAAGTAGGCTCGACACTGGAATCCGTCCAACATCAGAAACTGCCAGGTGAATAACCACTATCCTGGTGTATACATAACATATCCCAGGCTTTATGAACTAAAAAGGCAGAGCACAGCATCCCCTGCATGCCCTTTGAAAATACCACAAAACCTTCCTGTACCATGAAAAACTGCACTAAAGGATGAAGTCCTGCCCAATCCACAGAAAAGTGGCCAACCACCAAAACATCCACCTCTGCGGGACAACAGCTGCAAGGGAATGAAACACAGTGAGATTTGAATAACAACTTAAAGGATGGAGACCACCACAGACCGAAGAGGAAAAAACAACTGTGCACCAGTGTTACACAGACATTACAATGGAATAAACATCCTGACTAGATAATCAGTTAGAATACCTTGGCCCTGGGTGAAGGTAAAATACCTCCCGACTTCTGGGGACTTTTTTAGAAGGGGAAAGTTTACTTATGCCCATCTAAGTCAAGAGGAAAAAATCCCTTCACGCCCCTACACCTGGTGCAGCAAGCAGCTACCAGGCTAATTCTGGTAACTTATCCAGTTACATGATGGGGAGGGAAGACAACAAAGGAACAACTAACTAGCAAATATAAACTGTAAAGTAAATGGACATACAAAGGATCATGACTCCACTACCACCAAGATAGGTCAAACATATCAAACATATCGTTGCCAGATATGTAACTTCAATCTTTCTTTTAATCAACCATCGGGGACTGTTAGGAGGGCCATACAGTGTAGATCAGAGATCCTGAAAAAGTCAGGTGTAGGGCCGTAGTGGAGTCCACGATCCCTTGAGGCAAATGCAACAGATGCTGCTCTAATGCAGAATACTCATCTCCCAAACTTAACTGTGTCCCAGCCACTCCTGACCAGGTATCATACTCATCCATGATGGGCGGAAGGTAGTATTCATAAGTTCGAGACATCCAACTTCCTTACAAAGGACCCCATAGACTATTCTGAAACTTCAGGGACTGTTGGGAGAACATTAAATAGTTCAGCAAATCTGGAAAAAGCTGGTAAGTTTTATGGGCTTAATGAACTCCACAATCCTTATACGCCGCTCCAAACCTTCACAATTGCTGTCTGAAGTAAACCAGATCCAGGCCGATCTCTTCCAGGCATCACTGAAAGGAAACAAAGTTATAGTGAGAGAGAAAGGCCCTTTAGGCAAGCTAAAAAACGTGGAAACTGGGGTTGATGACAGCTCAACCGATGCCAAAGTAACAAAGTGATAACTTAACCAGGTACAAGGTAGAAAGCTCTATTCAAAAACAATAAAGAAAGGGTTGGACCAGCAGCGGTAGTAACACCCTGCATGGATGATTGTCCTTGCAGTGCTGCTGTACGGCTCATCCTATGTTAATTACGCGGTCATATTTCGTATTATACATAACCAAGCATATACCCCTCCGGAATCCTCCATAATCAAGCTGCAGGAACAAGGGAAGGAACAGGTGCATCAAAACACAATGATATTACAGTCTGTGTACCAAGCACAAAGCTCAAACACAACCACCTGGTAATGAGGTTACTAAAGTTGCTGGAGCCTGCCTGGACAGTCCTCAAAAAATTCAGTCAGAGTTGTTAAACTAATTCAGACACCGTATGGATGATTAACCAAAGATGCCATCCTGAACTACTGTTATCCCCCTATAACAAACTCAAGGGCACCGCTTGCGGAACTTGAAGTCATAACAGATCACAAGCAATAAGTTCCTGTCTCTGTGTCCTAGAAAGCTTCTGCACCAGGGATAGCTGTGCTAAAAAACATATACATACAATTTCTGTGCACAGTTTGCATGTACACAAACCTAAGTGATAGCAGTGATGGTTATAAGGTAGTGTGGGGGGTAAAGTTAACTATGTATTTAACCCTTTGCCACGCATAACTCACACAGTCCCAGGTGATAGCTGGTAGCTAGTCGTAGCGGACCAATCGCTAAGAATGATAAAGATGTTTACCTAGAAGTCTCTGCAACTAACAAAGTGACCACACATACTATAACACTGTAGCTCCTAAGCCAATAAATCACCAGCAACATAGTGTCAAATCAATGACAATTGTACAATGTGCCAGAGACCATGGGCCTGATCCAGACTTATGATGTTGCGCTGAGCGTACTAACGTAACATCTATGCACTCTCCCCAACACTCCCCCTGTCCCAGCATATTTACCCTTGCTTACACCGGTTGAAGGCTACCTTAACTTCAGCCGGCGTAAGCGAGGGTAAATACACTGGGACAGCAGCGTAGTTACTAAATCCACTCCCTCGCTCCCTCATTAAACTACTTCCCCTGGCTTACCCACACTAACCTTAGCGTAGTAACGGCGAGGAATGCCCCCTCTGTCGTTACTACGCTGCTACTACGGACACCCGATCCTCGGCTTTTCAGACAATCTTATGTTTACGCCCGGCGTATTAACGCCGGGCAGCGTTAGTCTGGACCAGGCCCCATTAGTTTAACATTAACATTGGCTCTAAACTATCAATAACGCAAGTCTAGATATGTCCAAGCTGCCTCAGCATCTTCAACTTAAATATAAACACATGACTCAAAGACGTGACGGTGACAGAAGTGTCCATGTCGTTCCCTTTACCAGACCCTCTGCAAAGGCTTATATTTATGCCTGTGTCAGATAATCATTTTAATGATTCACCATCTATGCTCCTCTGCCGACTCGCACTGATGACATCGATAGAGAGCATTACGTAAATTGAGGGTTAGGTCGTTTGTTGCCCTGACAAATTCCTAATATCTCAATGTGTGCCTGGAGTACCCCATGCTGTATGAAGATGTTTGGTCTCTTGGTCATGTCACTATGTTATTGTGAACAGGGAGACTCCATTAAAGACTGTCCTACGCGATTGGTGGGGGATTGTGTATAAACTTGGTTCACATTCACAGAAGTACTGTACTAATTATGAGGTGGTATGTATGCTAGTAGAATTTGAAAAAGAGGGTATTTAAGGAGAATGATGTTTTCTGCTTCAAAAGACACCAGAAGTCCCTCAATTCCATATAAAGAAATTGCTCTGGTACTGGAAATTTCATTGACAAATAACGAATTTAGTAAATTAAGAACCTGTGCTGAATAACACATTCTGTACAAATTTTATTTATGAAAGAGGGGGCCGCTTAGAACCCCCGACAACAATGGCTTGCTTGCTTTACAGCACAATCAGGATTACTCTAGTTATATTGAAGATGCAATCCATGACATTTGTATGAAAAGAGCATTTGTGCTGTTGGGGTTATTGCTTTCCAAATAGCCAAAGTAAATAAATAGCTTTATAACAATCTATAAAACGCCAAGACTGTGGGCTACCACAAGTTGCCATGACGATTCACTGTGATACAACTACAGTTTTATAGTACAGGGGCCAGATTTACTAAGCTGCGGGTTTGGAAAAGTGGAGATGTTGCCCATGGCACCCAATCAGAATCGTGCTGACATTCTCTAGTATATAATAGGAAAGTGAGAGCTGGAATCTGATTGGTTGCTATGAACAACATCTCCAATTTTCCAAACCCGCAGCTTAGTAAATCTAGCCCCAAAAGTATTGTTAGATAATGTGATTCCCGCATAGCAACTGAACGTATCATCATAAGTGCATGAGTGTGGAAAAATGTATGGTATCCCTATTTCTCCAAGGGTCCCCTCCATGTGCCCCAGTTACCCCATCAGAAGCTGCTAGCGAGCTAAATAGCTGCTGAGTAAAATTTATGTGACCCCTGTCTAAGCCTATCTGTGCGCATGCTATATAGTGGAGACTGGAAGCTCCATGGGGACAAGAACTAAAGAGAATGATTGCGTAAAAAATGTAAAGTGCTATGTAATATGGGGCTGCATAAAACTTTATACTTAATAAATTATGTATAAACAAACAAATAAACATTTATGCCACAAAGAATTACCTAAATTCATGGATTTTAGACACATACCATTAACCAAATTGTTTGCACTATTTTAAAATTGATGCCATAGATTTGACACATAGGGCCTGATTCAATTAAACGCCAATTTGTGATAGCTCATTTTTGTGCTTACCTCCCGTTATAAAATACGTGCGTGTATTTCTGTATCTTTACCCATGCAATACAAAATTCAGCACAATCACTTCCCATAAGCAGCCCTGCCGTCATATGTCTGTAATAATCTATTTAGGACCTTCTGCACTTGAATGTCAAAAATTATACTGCAGCAACTCAGTAATTACGTATTATTGTTGAAGAGAATAATAGAAAATAACTTTTTCTGATTTTTTTTTAAACTTCTGCCAGCGTCATTTTTCACTTTTATGTTCTCTCCTACTTTTTATTTATTTTTTAACCAACAGCTATTTAACAAGAATGTGGCATTATGTAACCATTAAAATCACATTTTCTCTTTTCCATCTGCTGTGTACTTGAGTTGCAGGCTGCATAGATTTATGTGGAGTATCATATAGATGTGTGGTATGATGTGGTAGATGATATATCTATATGATACTCATATTTATGTGGAGTATCATATAGAGGAGCTGTACAGTTTTCATAAATTTCACCCTACATTTCATAATACGCACCTTGATGAGGTGC
>WWET01002900.1:124417-139386 GCA_011038615.1 Limnodynastes dumerilii | reverse complement strand
GTTGCCCCGAGCGACCAATCAGATTCAGGTTCTTACTTACCTATTACATACTAGAGAATGTCAGTTAGAATCTGATTGGTTGCTATGGGCAACATGTCCACTTTCCAAACCCGCAATTTAGTAAATCTGGCCCCAGGAAGGAGATGCAATGGGGTAACACTTATCTTATTTTACAAATCAATTGAAAGAAGGTCATTTTTCCCAGCATGTCCTTCCTCAAGTAAATCAAAGAAGAAAGAGAGTAATTTCCTGTCTCAGCTGGCTTAAATAAACAACCCAGCAGCAACTCCTCCCAGCACTGGCTGAACAGCCAATCCAACAGAATGAGGTGAGTGATGTGACCAGAGACATCCAAACACAGGGAATTTATCTTTACTCAGGTTAAATCCTTAACCCTTTGTTCCCCAGTATGCACAGTGCAAAACATTGCAAATCTACCACACCAACAGATGTCAACATATATGCACTGTTCTGTATCAGCCCAGTTGTGCACCCAGGGGTGGTTTCTGGTTGGCCAGAACAAATCCCACCCCCACCCCCCGAGAGAAAAATTCCATGAAATGGGCGTGGCTTAGCGGCCATATGAGGAAAACTGACATGGAGGAAGATGGTCCTGTCCTGTGCTGCAATAGGGAAGCAGTTGAGGATGGGTCACAACAAATTCAGCAGCTCTGGTCCATTGTGTAATGTGCTCTACTAATGCATTGTTTACTGCTATTGCTATTAGATGTTTACCTTCAATATAAAACTACTATATTACTGTGTAAAAGAAGTAACTTATAAATAACCTATAAAAATATCAGTACAGGACTTGTTACAGCCAATAATCAATGCAATTCCTTAAGGTAGAATTTTTTATTATTTTTAAATCTACATTATAAATGTCCTGCTTTTACAGAGAACGTTAATGGATGTCTTTGCAGTCAAATAGTACGACCAAAATGTTAAATAAAATAAACAAGGTAAAATAAGCGCCTAGAGTACATAGGGCAAATTACTGCAACTTTTACACTGTATATACAGTACACAGAACAAATGTCCAGATCTTTCTTTGAAGTATTCTTCTTTAAAAGTCTGTAAGAACACTGTCCTCAGGATCCAATTTTTCTATGAATTCTTCTCCTTTTTTCTAGACGCCTATGGGACTCCTCTCCATATGTTCATCATAGAAAAAAATGACATATAATAGTGAAGTACGTTCAAAAGCGGATTTTCCTCCTATAGATTATTGAACTTCCGCTCAACAACACAAACCCCCCCACCCCCCACTCCCTGAGAGAAAAAATTCCATGAAATGGGCGTGGCTTAGCGGCCATATGAGGAAAACTGACATAGAGGAAGATGGTCCTGTCCTGTGCTGCAATAGGGAAGCAGTTGAGGATGGGTCACAACAAATTCAGCAGCTCTAGTCCATTGTGTAATGTGCTCTACTAATGCATTGATTACTGCTATTGCTATTAGATGTTTACCTTCAATATAAAACTACTATATTACTGTGTGAAAGAAGTAACTTATAAATAACCTATACAAAATATCAGTACAGGACTTGTTACAGCCAATAACCAATGCAATTCCTTAAGGTAGAATTTATTATTATTTTCAAATCTACATTATAAATGTCCTGCTTTTACAGAGAACGTTAATGGATGTCTTTGCAGTCAGATAGTACGACCATAGTATCAGTATTGTCATTTTACCTATGTTTTATTTTTAACAGTGCATCATATTAAGTAGCTCTTTAAATTTTAAACAGTCTTCACATCAACCTCTTCTGCATTAGTCTAATTCCCTAATACACACTCTCACACACACACACACACACACACACACACACACACACACACAGGCTAGGGTTAATTTTTGCCTCATGCAGCATGACAGTGGTGGCCAGGGGCGTTTTAAGAAGTGATGGGGCCCGTGTGCAGGATTTGCACATGGACCCCCCTTCCCTTACCTGACACAGGACTGCCCAGATTTGCAGGTCAAAAAGGGGCGGGGCACCTGAGACGGGCCTATCCAGATTCGCAGGCCGAAAAGGGGGGTCTATAAGCCCCGCCCCTTTTTTGCCCTGTGAATTGGGACAGTCCCACCGCAGGGGAATGGGGACTAATTTGGCATCTATTTCTTCCCTCCGGAAGATATTAGAGGGAAGAAATAGATGCTGAATGGCCCCCCTTCCCCTGCCAACCCAGGGTGCAGGATAAATGCCACAGGGCCCCCTGTTCTGAGGGGCCCGTGTGCACTATACACCCTGCACCCATTATAGATATATGCCAATGGTGGGGGCAGGTCAGGAGAAGAGCTTGGGCAGGATCCGGCGGAGCTTATTTGTCCCGTTTTCGAGCTCCAAAACGTTTGCAACTATGCTAATATACCCTACATGTATTACATGCACTGGAAACCCCCCTTTCAAAATCCTGCGTTTGCCACTGCAGCCCCACAGTCTTTACATTTTATTATGTTCTTCCTCTCTCACACACTCTTTCTCATAGATGTTTATGACTATGCCTTTCTTTTAGTGACAGCTAGCAACCTCATTATTTATTTGTAGACACCCCTACTGTTTATTTAGTTACACTTGCAAAGCAGTCATCCACCATGCCTTTTAAAGTCATGCATCTAGATGTTAAGCCTGCACAATGTGAAACACATTATTTACTTAAGGTTAGTGGAAAATTCAGAATCCTGCATACAGTAGCACTGTACACAGACACACACATACAGTAGCAATGTACACAAACACACACACTAATTCATTGATTTAGTAAATAAGGAGATTTAAGTTTAAGGTAAGCATATTTGCTTATATCATATGCTCACCACAATCAATTATTAAAATGGGTTGCCAAGTTATCAAAACTAAGATATAAAAGGCAGTATGGAGGTGGGGCTTAATGACAACATTTATGCAAAGCTGTCCTGAAGCCCCGCCCCTGGCCATCAGTGGCCGTTTAATAGTATCACTAGGGATGGGGTGGGGATTAATTAATTGTGCCATCAGGTCCTGCCCAGTCCCTAGTAACACTAAGGATGGTAGTGTTGGGCCAAATTTCAGGAGTTTCCCGGTTATTATGGGAAAGTCAACAACCCTAAAATAGAATATGAATTTCTAAATAAACAACCTGAAGTCTAAGGTATTGACAACAAATTTTAAACTTTATTATTGCCAATTAACTATAAATAGAATTTAAATAAGATAAATGATATCTTTGTTTTCTTTGTTTACACTGTTACGAAGCATGTGCTTTTAGTTCCCACTTATTGATTTATCTAAAGTAGACAGAATTATTCCTGATGTGCTTTCTGTTATCATGAACACAGTAGGTGGAGTACTCGTATAAATGTAACACATTTCTTTTTCCACAGTCACTTATTATTTTTCACATGGGACAGTATCCAGAGTTTTGCCAAGATGTAAATTTCCACCTGTTTTCCTTTTATTTCATACTCCAAATTTTCTGAACAGGACATTGTTCTGCTGGCTTTTTGGAATCTGCAGTGCGTCACTCAAAATTAGATGAAAAGGAACATCAGCAAGATTTAAAAATCGCCGGATTACTCATGTAAACTTGCCGCAAACTCGTCTGTGTTTAATGATTTTTAAAGTCACCGCGATTTAAATCACGGTGGGTTTTTTTTTCAGCCATAACATATAAATCACTGAGTTTACTAAACAGTGATTTTTGATAGGGCTGAAAAATTGCCCCAAACTCCAGCGAGTAGAAGGAGCTGGGTATGAGTGTTGATTTTGTTCAAATTGACACGCACTTTGAAAAAATAACCCACCTTTTTTTTTTATAAAAAAAATATGTAAATGTTAAGAAAATCAACAAAATTTCTTTAACAATACTAAGAACCCCTGCTGCGACATGCTATTAACTCTTAGCATGCTACCGCATATAGTACTAAAAGGCACATCATGACCATGTATTGCAGTGCATGCTGTGCCTTTTAGTACCATAAGCGGCAGCATGCCAAGGGTTAATGGCATGCCGCCGCAAATATAATGTCCCAAGTTCACATACAGTTGAAACATAATGGGGTAGATCCAGAACTATGTTTGCCGTACGTTTATTCACGTAGTGTATTTTCGTGTGCGTAAATTCTATACACTCCCCTCGGCACACCCCTTGAACGTACGTATTTTGTCAAGATACGCTTTCCAAACCCTACCTTAACTTTTGCCAATGTAGCCACAGTCAAACGCACACGTACGTATGGGCAACACAAATTTATGCAGCTAAGCACGCTCATACTGTACACTTTAAATACAACCCCCCGCCTAATTAACGTATTTCAGACGTATTTTGGAGTAACGTAAAATTGGCACGCTCACACTTAAGTATTTACGTGACAAATACGTGAATGGCCCATACCTTCACAATTACGCTACGCTATTGAGTGTATTATCTATGGTGCGCATGCGCAGTACTTACAAAAAGGCGATTTTACGTCTCCGCCACGCGTAAATTCGCTCAGAAGCGTTGTTCTGGTTTAGGCCCCTTGTCTCCCCTTATACATTTTATCTGAAATTATGTCCTCCGTACACATATGATAAGAAATTATGTCCTCTGTTTCTATAATCTAAGAAATCATGTCCTCCATTCCTATAATGTAAGGGATTATGTCCCCTGTTCCTATAATATAAGGAATCATGTCCCCTGTTCCTTTAATATAAGGAATCATGTCCCCCATTCCGATAATATAAGGAATCATGGCCTCCAGAGCTATAATCTAATAAATCATGTCCCCCATTCCTGTAATCTAAGAAATCATGTCCCCTTTCTATAATATAAGGAATCATGTCCCCCGTTCCTGCAATATAAAAAAATCATGTCTTGCGGACCTATAATCTGATAAATCATGTCCTCCAGTCCTTTAATCTAAGAAATCATGTCCTCCAGTCAATTCATCTAAGAAATAATGTCCTCCGTTTCACATATAGTAATGCAAGTGTCCACCATTGTCAAAAGAATTCTTAATTGATTGGCCAATATATTTTATCTTTCTTTATTTTTTAATTTAATAAAAATAATATTATATATTCGTAATACTCACAGTTAAGTTGTTTTCAATGTTGCCAGGCAACACCGGGACTTCGAAGCTTCATCTTCTACTGGCTGGTTCCCGTGAGACGATCCTTCTTCCTCTATGTCCCTCCAGCTAATGACTCTTGTCATTAATTGACCCCTATTTATACACTCTAATGGAACAGTTCAAGAAACACAAGGAATAGCTAGAGTCCTTAATAAAGGAGCAATGTCAGCACTAAGGTGAGGTGAAAGAGAAGTCCAAGCAGCAAGAAGAATGATTATGACTCTGCGGTGATGATTCTATAGTCTGAGCAGAGGAATGACAGTGACACTGAAGTGATGATCTGAACTGAGCAGTGGACTCTGCGATGAAGGTTTGCAACGCGTCAAGTCATTTGTTTCCCTGCACATTACCACTGACCAAGAATCTATCTTCTGATTTACTTTCTATAAACACTCCTAACTGTGCTCCAGTAACATCGATGCAGTTATACTCACAGTGCTCATCGCTCCTATAGCGAAACTTGCACAACGGGAACGCTGGACATTCTACCTCCTGACTCCATCGGAAAGGACCTCCTCTTGGGGAGTAGCGGAGTTTATAAATAGTGAGCTTTCAGAGCCCATAGGCTGATTAGAAAGCATGTGATGATCAGGAAACGTATGGTTGGACTAGAGCAGTCACCTGACTGCTCCCAATAGGAACAGAGCAATGTGGATAATGTGTAACAAAGTCAGCCAGAAGACAGGACACAGTGGGGATTCAGGCCGCCATGGAGGATCCGTGGCAAAGTGTCTGGCGAATCCCAGATAAAGGTTGTGTTTAACTTTAAAGACTCCTCGTTTTGTGACACATGTTGCTTAAATTGTATTATTTCTATTTCCATAATATGTATTTTAAAAAAACACAAACTAATGAAAAAAACCCATATCAGGTCAGTTTAATTTTCTTTATTGTAAATAATATGCCAGGGCCTTAGTTGTATAACTTGTAGTGTGTTGGCATAGTGATTTCCTTAAAACCCAAGCTCAGTTCCTTGGCACTACTATGCCACCATCAGAAGCAATTACATCCACCGACACAGCTCTATTTAAAGCCAAAAAAACATAACAGTAACTGGGCATGCAAAGTGTTATAAGTCCCAAAAGAAAGAGCTGGCACCCTATTTTGCAAATAATCTGCCACAAGCTATCACCTTACCACAGGCAATCTGGCGCCATGCAGTTGTCTAACGAAAAGCCAATGTCCAGCTTCTAATGCACTTGGCAGTCAATAATTTCTTGTTCTTTAACAGTTTTCTTCTCATCCATTTTCCCACAACTATTGAAAAGAATAAACAAGTTTTTGTTAGCTTGTAATGATCTTGTTCCCTCACAAAGAATTATTTGTGGTTACCATTGTGTTATAAACAATTGTAAAACTCATACAAAGACAGAAACTACCACTGGGGAAAGGGAAACACTCTGGTAAAAGTACCATCTAAGCTTTTGTATGTATTAAATGGACAGTAGGTGTGCTCTTTAACTTGAAATGCATATAATTAACTTAAACCTACTACTACTAAACCTACCAGTAGTTAATATGTGCAATCCAATACAAAAAAAATACAAGCATTTAGCTTATGCAATTCACCAAAGTGAGTTATTGGGCATACTTCCCACTAGATTGTAATGTCTACAAATATTATTAATCACAGGCAATGTGAATATGTTCAGTTTCTTTGGTATGTGCAATTTCACTAAATTATCTCAGTTTCCTGTCTAAGGTCTGTCTCCAATGCCTATCATATATCCAGCTATGCAGAGACATAAAGGAAGATGCTACAAGTTAATCTTTATTTTCCACACATAGTATTACTTTCCTGGAAATAAAGTTGTTAATAGTAAGTGTGAATAATCGCAAATAATATGAATCAATTTTTTGTCCTTTGTTATGTGGAAATGGCAAGGCAATATCTTATTTTTCTGTCGTCCTTAGCATCCAAGTCTAACACATATCTAGCTTGGCAAGAAGGCATACATTAACATTAAAGTGACGCAAAAGATTGCATGTAATGCTTACACTGCCAAAGGGCCAGAGTGGGATAATGATTTTTCCAGACTACTTGTGCAATACATTTATCCAGAGCATACATATTATAAATTGTACACAGATTTGGAATGATAACTTTCTGTTTTAAGATCAATCAAACATCATGTATTTTTTTTATCCTTTAACTCCCAAATGCAAATCCCTATGCCAAACATTTTTAAGAATTAACAAATACGGCAAGTTAAACTCCGTGATCAATTGGAGCGGATATGGTACATTTACTCCTTAAGATTTGTTGAGATACAATTATAGTAAATACCTTTTATATATGTAACTATATTGTATACAGAACAACTTAATCTGTAATTTACCTTAATCTGTTTAATAAAGTGCAGCTTTTACTAATAATATTAGAGGGCATGCATCTTGAATCAGTGTGCATTAAAAATATTATAATTTATATAAAACTACAAATTCATAAATTCTACCTTAATTACTGTGTTAACAAAAACAGATCATTATACATATACAATTACCATTTTTCATGTAAATAATAAAATGAGACCCAGCTTTCTGATGGCATAAATATATTAACCCCCACCTTGAAACTGATAGCAATGTAAAAAAAAAAAGAGACTTTTCTTACCTAAAAAGGTTTGACCACTCTCACCTATAAAATAGAACCACATAAATTAACAACACACCACCTATGGTCCCTGGCCTTGCTACATAGGAATATAACTGCATACAGAGGTTACCTCCTACGTGGAATAGTGAATAGTGACCATCAAACCACCACAAGTACTGGCAGGGGTGTATCTATGGGTCCAGCACCCCTGGCAAAGTAAGGGACTGGCGCGTACCCCCCCTCCCCATTTACTCTCAGTACTTCCATCATGCGCCTCCAGCACCCCCCTCTCAGTACTTCCATCATGTGCCTCCAGCCTCCCCCAATACTCCCATCATATGCCTACAGCCTCCCTCAGTACTCCCATCATGTGCCTCCAGGCTCCAGCCCACCCCCCAGGTTTTCCTACCTTACCTGTGTCCTCCGAGCTGGACTGCGGCTATAATTGAAGTGCTGTGGTACCCGAGACTTGTTATGGACATGAAGTCCCGCGGTGGTTGAGACTTGCAAGGGAAATGAAGTTCCACAGTCACAGAGAAGCCTGTGACTGTGAGTAACCTAGCAACCAGCCAGCCCTCATTTTAAAAGCATCCAGCCGCAGTCTGACTCCAGACCACCCAAGTGTCCCGATTCAAGCGGGACAGTTCCGCTTTAGGGGGACTGTCTCACTGTCCCGCCCGCCTCACAACTTGTCCCAAGAGATTAGACTCTCTGGACAAAGTTGTCCTGTATGTGGCAGGGGCTTTACATCACACAGTACAAATAATACAGGGCTCCTACGGGAGCCCTGTAGGATCAAACCTGTTACTGTAAAGAGTAAATGAGTTGAGAAGGTTGTATTGCTCAGATCTCAAATGTCTTATATGTCCACAAATGTTCTAACATATGTACAGGTCAAGTGACTCCAAAAATAGCTTGTCCATATGGAGAGAGAAAAGGAGAGGAGACAAAAAACAAAACAAAAGAAAAACGCTCTTAATCCCCATAGAGACATGGAGCGCTATTATTTGTATCTCTTTCATTTGGATCCTATCCCAACTAGCAGCAGACAGTCTCTGTGAATGGGCTCACTTACAGATAGATCAATAAGGTTAGGGTTAGCGAATGAATTCTTCTTAGAACTAGACATTGCAGCCACTTGCAGTAACAACAGTGTAGACCTATGTAAGAAATTTATCAGTCTAGAAAAGCTTATTACAAAAGAAACAAAGCTATGGTGGGATACCCAAACACTAGAGTGGTACGCAGCACATAAACTAATCCCTAAAGGCTTAAAAATTAAAAAATTGCCATCACATATTACTGATGACCTGGATTTTATGGGCAGATGGAACACGATACTTCAGGACTGTTCATTGAGACTCATAGACCTTTTAATTACTCATCTAAATTGAGTGAACTAGAAAATAACATAAAAACCCTCGATGAGGAATTAGCTCCCTTTAAAACACAGGAAGACTATCATAAACTTGAAGGTCTGACGCTAGAAAAATTTAAAAGAAAGGAACAGAAGATCCTACAAACCAAGAAAAAGAAAGCAAGAAAGAGATAACCTTAACCTAACATACAAGACCAAAAATAAACCCCATAGGTCCAATAGGGACCCTAAGTTTAAGCAACAGACCATTCCCAGTTCACACACTATTAACAGAGATATCACAAATACAATCTTTGGGACTCACATACCAACAATTTATGACAAAGGTGCACACCACCGGACAGACAGATACGGACGAGACACCACAACCAACAGAGGACTTAGACACAATTACCTCCAAAGATAGTGACAACACATTCACTACATACAATTCAGAACCGGAAGAAGACTTTTTAGATTCTACGATCTTTTGAACAGGGATGGATAGACTTAGACCTTACAGAGATAGTCAATCAAGAACAAACCCAGGAACGTATGGTAGTGCACAACACAGAACAAACAACAAGAACTACCATAGGAGAGATAGACATAAACATACAACAGCAAGCAAGAATAGAAACCAAACACCAGACTGGCACCACAATAGACAACAAGGGACAGAAGGTTTTTTTAGGACAAAATGCAAGCCCCAAGGAAGACATAGGAACAGACCTAATGGGGAATACACTAAAAGAAAATTAGAACTAGAAGAGGTAGAAGAGGTGGCAAAAAAGGCCAAAACATCACAGCCACCACCGTAAATGTACCTATTGGTATCTTCAACCTGAGTACCTTTCAACTGAACCCAGACAACACCTCTGTTCTAAATAAAGGCCTCAAATTTTCCCCCTCCAACACTGCAAACAAATTCAATATATACCTGGATTTACACCGATTCGTCAGGAAACTTACGCTCAAAAGGTTTTTTGCCATACAACCAATCAGACATAAAGACACAGTAGTCACACCATATAGGCACACGGATTTAAAACCACAATCTACCTTTTATCCCGTACTGGAGAAAAGTCATTTCATACACACATTTGAAAAATTAGTGGAACAGGATCTAGAGAAACTAGACAAACCCAAACGAAAATTACCCCGACCAAATCTCAATAAAACAGAAAGACTGGCACTGAGGGAATTGCAGACCAACAAGGACATCGTCATCAAACCTGCAGACAAGTGTGGTGGCATAGTGATACTCGACATTGCGGAGTATGACAAAGAGTCACTGAGAATATTAGGAGAATATTAGGAGACACGGATACATACCACAAACTTCAAAATAACCCAACAGATAGATACCTACAAGAACTACACACTCACTTAAGACAAGGACTGGATTCAGGCATATTGAACAAAACAGAGAACACATTTTTATACAACAAAAATCAAAAAATTCCAGTTTTTTACTACCTCCCAAAAATACATAAAAACTTAACAAACCCACCAGGCAGACCGATAGTGTCAGGAATACAATCCTTAACCTCCAATCTCTCTCAATACATAGACTATTTTTTGCAACCATATGTGACCAAACAGCCATCTTACACTCGAGACAGTACACAAATCCTCAAGACCCTTGAATCTCTACAATGGAACGAACAACTATGGATAGCTACTAGCGACGTAACATCACTTTATACCGTCATAAGCCACAAACAAGGTATAGACAGCATCAAATACATCCTAGAGCAAGACCCCACACTACAAATGCAACAGACACAATTCATTCTCGACAGCATACGGTTTATACTCACTCACAACTATTTTTGGTATGGAGGAGACTACTATGTGCAGTGCCAGGGCACCGCAATGGGGACACGGTTCGCACCCAGTTATGCGAACCTCTTCATGAGTAAATGGGAGGACGAGATCATTTGGGATAACCCCACAGTGGGCGCGAACCTGGTGCTCTGGCGGCGGTACATAGATGATGTCCTCTTCGTATGGAAAGGTACCAAACATAGCATTCAACAATTCATTACATCATTAAATCACAATAAATACAACCTCACATTCACCACGGTCTACAGCAAAAAACAGGTCGATTTTTTGGACCTTTCAATACACATAGACAACAATGAACTGCATACAACAACGTTCCATAAGACAGTTGATGTTAACAGTTACATCTTAGCCACCAGCAGCCACCACCCTAATTGGTTAGCCAATATTCCCTCAGGCCAGTTCAAAAGATTGAGACGGAATTGTACTAGGATTACTGATTTTGAAGAACAGAGTAAGACACTGGCCAAACAGTTCAAGGAAAAAGGACACAAACCAGCACTTATTGTGGAGACGTATAATAACACACATGACCTTGACAGATGTGACGATACCACAGAGGGGACAAAAATCCATTTCATAACCCAGTACAATAACGATACAAGGACTATCAGATCTATACTCGGTAAACATTGGCACATCCTAGAAAACCCCATCATGTGTCCAGCTCCCCCACAGAAAACCCCATCATATGTCCAGCTCCCCCACAGAAAAACCCCTTAATGTGTTCAGCACAAGATAAGATAAACCCATTACTTACTTTGCCGCGTCCTGCGTCCTGCGTCTTCCGTCCTCTGCAGCAGTCTCAAAACCCCGCAAGATCCGATGGGGCTTTTGAAAGCTCGGGTGATGTCACCCGAGCAGAAAACCCCATCATATGTCCAGCTCCCCCACAGAAAAACCCCTTAATGTGTTCAGCTTCCCACAAGATAAACCCATTACTTACTTTGCCGCGTCCTGCGTCCTGCGTCTTCCGTCCTCTGCAGCAGTCTCAAAACCCCGCAAGATCCGATGGGGCTTTTGAAAGCTCGGGTGATGTGACGTCACCCGAGCTGCGAGGGGAGATCTGAGTTATGCTCGGATGCCACCTCGGATCCTGATTCTCTAATTAAGATCTACCTATTCTAATTGTTTAGCTTCAAATATCCTTATCTCTAAGTAAGCATCTTATACAGTATATACATAGCAACTTTGGTACTACTGAATTAAACCCAGACCTTTATATGTTGGGGCGGTGCAGAAATATTAAGATGGGACTCCTTACCATTATGGAGCTTAGGGTGCATAGGGGATCCGTCATCAGACTTCTGTTACTTCAGGCCTCTGGATCCAGTCCTACATGAAGAGTAATAGTTGGACTTACTAAATGCATGCGGGGGTCTGGATTCTGTCCAGTGTTGGTACCTACAAGCCCCTTTTCCAGTATACTACATACAATGCTCATCAAGACAGTAGCTATAAATATAGGACTGGATCCACAGGTCCGTCCGTTAGGCAACAGGGGGCGCATTGTATGGAACTTAGTTCCGTACAATAGATTTTACATTGTAAGAGGCTGTTCTTCCCCTCCAAGGTGAGCGGGGAAAAGCATGTAAAATTTACAATGTGGGTAGTAACACCCACTTACATGCGGATCAGCAATCTAAAGGACCGCTGATCCTCAAGTGTGAGTTAGACTATTTAAGAACGAGAGAGGGGAGTGACGGGGGGTTCACTCCCTTCTCTCGTGTTGACAGACAGACCCCCGCGCTTACTAAATGCATGCGGGTGTCTGGATTCTGTCCAGTGTTGGTATCTACAAGCCCCTTTTCCAGTATACTACATACAATGCTCAAAGGTCCTGATCCTGAACTACGGCCGCCGTCGCTAGGACGGCGGGCGTAAGCGTAAGCGTAAGAACGGCTTTTCAGCCGATCTGCACATGCGCCGGGCAGATGTTGCCCGGCGTTGGTACGGCAACGCCCGATCATGGATCGGGCGTCCGTAGCAGCCATAGGGGACGTCCCCCAGCGTCCCTACGTTCCCGTTAGTGTAGGTGGGCGGGGGGAGGTAGTTTAATGTGGGTGGGCGGGCTAGGTGGCCCCTTCCTTACGCCGGCTGAAGTTAGGGTAGCCTTGTTAATCTATAGAATCTTAAACTAAAGCAGGTGAACAGTCAGAGCATGAGGGGAGAAGACCTTAAGGATCTACATATCACATTTCATTGAGTATTCCATGTGATCTGATATGATGTAGAACATGAATAGATTAAATTATATTAAAGTAACATAAAGTAAACAGCAGAACATTATAGCTACATGCATTCTCTTTACAACATTTTGGAACTATCTGGTAGACTTTAGCAGCAAGTTCCACAAGAAGATAAGATATTTCCAGTAGATAGAAATTGTTCAGATTCAGATGTCTTAATATAAATAATGGTATTGTATATAAAGCCTCCCTTGTGAACTCAGTTGCTATTGTAGAATAACAAGCAGGAGAGCTTGTTGTCTCAGTTAATTTAGTGGAGAGGGTTAAAAGCAAATGCAAACCTAGTGTATTGTGCAAGACGATGCATCAACTAGGCTGACATCAATAACTGAACACTTTATGGAAAAAATGCATACTTTACTGTCGTACATTTTGGTTGTGGCTAGACGGAAAGATATGGCCAAAAAAAGAGTGTCTCTTGGTTTATTGTACCTTATTCAGAAGCAGTTTGCAATGGACGTACTAGATTGACATGTTTTGTTAGTTTGCTTTTCACAGCCATAATAACTGTACTTGGAAATTCTGAGCATTTAAAAAAGAGCTTTCTTAGGAATGTGTGCACTATTTACAATGGATTATCATAGCTGATAAAACAGCTTAAAAATAAAGTTATTTTGAGATTGGAAACACCACTAACAATATCAGGTAACTCCTTGAGTGAAGATTTCTTTTCGTTTAAAGATATTTTTTCCACAACAATATAAAACAACAGGTTTAAACTATTCCAGGCATATAGGAAACTATACACTATGAATAAGTTCTAATCTTTCTGCTCCTTGGAGGGATAAGGATTTGTCTTGGCAGATTTGACTAAACACTGCTATTCTTCTTAAGCCAATGCCGGCTTTCATTTTTCTTTTAGAATGTTGTATAGTTAAAACAGGTTTTCCTGGTTTATTGTTATATACAGGCACTTGTTTTAAGCCAATGCCCAACCGACAGTTTAGACAATAGGCTTCAGTTGAATTAGGAACCTCATATGCCCCAATAACCTGAAGAGTATGTACTTATGCAAAACAATTCATGGAATAGATCCTTACTGCAAAAAGAGAAATGTAAGAAGGCTGAATAGTGTAATAAGCAGATACAAAAAAACAACAACACCCCCTGTCACTCCCCTTTCAAGTGCGGAGTTCTGGACAATTACATGTCCAGAACCCTACCTTAACTTGTCCATATGTAGATCCAGACCTAGTTAAGTGCTTGAACTTAGTTACTCCTGGGCTAAACCATGTTGATTGCAGGGGAGTCATATTTCATCTGTTGCAAACAGTATTAGAGATGAGAGGTGATTTTTCCTATCCCAAGTCTAAATAACAGTGTGATAGTAAAGCTGGTCAGTATCTGTGTGCAGTAAGCAATTCAAAGATATATCCCTGCATGCAAAGAATACAATTAAGTTGACTCCTCAAGAAATCAACATGGTTTAGCCAAGGAGTAACTAAGTTCAAGCCCTTAACTAGGTCTGGATCCTGCCCATGAAAGTCAGTTAAAATCTGAACTCAAGAGAGGATGGGATAGACATGAGTGCGATTTCTGCAAAGAGAGTTGTCATTCCTAAGTCAACAATAAAATACAGTACAGACATGCAGGGCAGGGATGGACAGCATAATACATAATAAAATACAATATAACTATGAAAATATCAGAAAAATACAATAGTGAAGCAGTGACAGCAAGGCAAAATGCGAGGTGTCAGGCTTGACAGATCATTGAGGGGACAGAGTGCAGTCAGAGGTTGAGAGGGAGCCACCAGGTGGGAACAGGGTAAAAGGGTAGCAGAGGGGGACAAGAGGGTACAAAGTGAGGGGGGGGGGAT